>JAULUF010000026.1:32067500-32370000 GCA_031834385.1 Semotilus atromaculatus | reverse complement strand
CTTTCTCTTTCTTTCTTTCTAACTAATCTTTCTTTCTTTTTACTTTCTTCTTTTCTAACTAATCGTTTCCTTTCTTTCTAACTAATTTTTTATCTATCTTTCTACCTAATATTTTTTCTTTTATCTTTCTTTCTAACTAATCTTTCTTTCTTTCAAACTAATCTATCTTTCAAACTAATTTATCTTTCTAACTAATCTTTCTAACTAATCTTTCATTCTTTCTTTCTTTTTAATTATCGTTCTTTCTTTCTTTCTAACTAATCTGTCTATCGTTCTATCTTTCTAACTAATCTATCTTTCTTTCTTTCTTACTAAACTATAAACTAATTTAACTTTAAACTAATTTAAACTTTAAACTTCTTTAAACTTATTGGTCCAAACTTTCACAAGCCAACTTAAAGTTTGTCTCGACGAACTTTTTCTAGTTATTAAGTTGGCTTGGAAAAGCCAACTTACTGAAATCCTATTTAAACTTATTAAGTTGGCTTGGAAAAGCCAACTTACTGAAATCCTATTTAAACTTATTATTATTCTTCTTCTTCTTCTTCTTCTTATTTTTCTTACCCAAAAAATTCTGACTCTAACTCGTCCTAGAGCTTTAACTCTACAAACTCCAAACTCGGGTCAGACCTTCAGACTGTTCTGACTCGGCGTGCTATATCTTTTCAAACTGATTTGACTTTCAGATTTCTTAAAAATTAATATGAAAAATCATAAAAATCCCATTGACTTTCATTGCAACAGTTCAAATTGAGCCAAGACTACGGTGGCCCAGCAGTGGACACCAAATAAACTCAAATCTAAACTCCCTGAAGCCCTAGACTCAATTAAACTACCATTCTATATGTACTAATAAACTTATCTATCTATCTATCTATCTATCTATCTATCTATCTATCTATCTTTCAACTATCTATCTCTCTTTCTATCTATACATCTCTTTCTTTCTTTCTTTCTAACTAATCTATTTTTTCTTTCATTCTAACTAATCTATCTTTTTTCTTTCTAACTAATCTATCTTTCTTTCTAACTGATCTATCTTTTTTCTTTCTAACTACTCTATCTTTCTTTCATTCTAACTAATATATCTTTCTTTCTAACTAATCTATCTTTCTTTCTTTCTAACTACTCTATCTTTCTTTCATTCTAACTAATCTATCTTTCTTTCTAACTAATCTATCTTTCTTTCTAACTAATCTATCTTTCTTTCTAACTAATCTTTCTTTCTTTCTAACTACTCTATCTTTCTTTCATTCTAACTAATCTATCTTTCTTTCTAACTAATCTATCTTTCTTTCTAACTAATCTATATATCTTTCTTTCTAACTTATCTATCTTTCTTTCTAACTAATCTATCTTTCTTTCTTTCTAACTACTCTATCTTTCTTTCATTCTAACTAATCTATCTTTCTTTCTAACTAATCTAACTTTCTTTCTAACTAACTAATCTATCTTTCTTTCTTTCTTTCTAACAAATCTATTTATCTTTCTTTCTAACTAATCTATCTATCTATCTATCTTTCTTTCTAATCTATCTTTCTTTCTTTCTAACTAATCGAACTTTCTTTCTAACTAATCTATCTTTCTTTCTTTCTAACTACTCTATCTTTCTTTCATTCTAACTAATCTATCTTTCTTTCTAACTAATCTATCTATCTTTCTTTCTAACTAATCTATCTTTCTTTCTAACTAATCTTTCTTTCTTTCTAACTACTCTATCTTTCTTTCATTCTAACTAATCTATCTTTCTTGCTAACTAATCTATCTTTCTTTTTTCTAACTACTCTATCTTTCTTTCATTCTAACTAATCTATCTTTCTTTCTAACTAATCTATCTTTCTTTCTAACTACTCTATCTTTCTTTCATTCTAACTAATCTATCTTTCTTTCTAACTAATCTATCTTTCTTTCTAACTAATCTATCTATCTTTCTTTCTAACTTTCTAACTAATCTATCTTTCTTTCTAACTAATCTATCTTTCTTTCTAACTAATCTATCTATCTTTCTTTCTAACTTATCTATCTTTCTTTCTAACTAATCTATCTTTCTTTCTTTCTAACTACTCTATCTTTCTTTCATTCTAACTAATCTATCTTTCTTTCTAACTAATCTAACTTTCTTTCTAACTAACTAATCTATCTTTCTTTCTTTCTAACTAATCTATTTATCTTTCTTTCTAACTAATCTATCTATCTATCTTTCTTTCTAATCTATCTTTCTTTCTTTCTAACTAATCTAACTTTCTTTCTAACTAATCTATCTATCTTTCTTTCTTTTTAACTAATCTATATTTTATTCTAACAAATCTATTTTTCTTTCTTTCTAACTAATCCATCTTTTCGTTTTGACTAATCTATCTTTCTTTCTAACTAATCTATCTATCTTTCTTTCTTTCTAACTAATCTATCCTTCATTCTAACAAATCTCTTTCTTTCTTTCTAACTAATCTATCTTTTTTCTTTCTAACTAATCTATCTATCTTTCTTTCTTTTTAACTAATCTATCTTTTATTCTAACAAATCTATTTTTCTTTCTTTCTAACTAAACTATCTATCTTTCTTTCTTTCTAACTAATCTATCTTTCTTTTTCTTTCTAACTAATCTCTTTCTTTCTTTCTTTCTAACTAATCTATCTTTCTTTCTCACTAATCTTTTTTTCTTTCTTTCTTTCTAACTAATCTATCTTTCTCACTAATCTATCTTTCTTTCTTTCTTTCTTACTAATCTATCTTTCTTTCCTTTTTTCTTTCTAACTAATCTATCTTTCTTTCTTTCTTACTAATCTTTTTTTCTTTCTTTTTTTCTAACTAATCTATCTTTCTTTCTTTCTAACTAATCTTTTTTTCTTTCTTTCTAACTAATCTATCTTTCTTTCTTTCTAACTTATCTATATTTCTTTCTTTCTTTCTTACTTTCTTTCTTTCTTTCATTCTTTCTTTCATTCTTTCTTTCTTTCTAACTAATCTATCTTTCTTTCTTACTAATCTTTTTTTCTTTCTTTCTTTCTAACTAATCTATCTTTCTAACTAATCTTTCTTTCTTTCTTTTTAATTAACTTTCTTTCTTTCTTTCTAACTAATCTATCTATCTTTCTATCTTTCTTTCTACCTAATCTATCTTTCTTTCTTTCTTTCTAACTAATCTATCTTTCTTTCTTTCTAACTAATCTATCTTTCTTTTTCTTTCTAACTAATCTCTTTCTTTCTTTCTTTATAACTAATCTATCTTTCTTTCTCACTAATCTTTTTTTCTTTCTTTCTTTCTAACTAATCTATCTATCTTTCTATCTTTCTTACTAATCAATCTTTCTTTCTTTCTTACTAATTTATCTTTCTTTCTTTCTTACTAATCTATCTTTCTTTCCTTTTTTCTTTCTAACTAATCTATCTTTCTTTTTCTTTCTAACTAATCTCTTTCTTTCTTTCTTTCTAACTAATCTATCTTTCTTTCTCACTAATCTTTTTTTCTTTCTTTCTTTCTAACTAATCTATCTTTCTCACTAATCTATCTTTCTTTCTTTCTTTCTTACTAATCTTTCTTTCTTTCCTTTTTTCTTTCTAACTAATCTATCTTTCTTTCTTTCTTACTAATCTTTTTTTCTTTCTTTTTTTCTAACTAATCTATCTTTCTTTCTTTCTTTCTAACTAATCTTTTTTTCTTTCTTTCTAACTAATCTATCTTTCTTTCTTTCTAACTTATCTATATTTCTTTCTTTCTTACTTTCTTTCTTTCTTTCATTCTTTCTTTCTTTCTAACTAATCTATCTTTCTTTCTTACTAATCTTTGTTTCTTTCTTTCTTTCTAACTAATCTATCTTTCTAACTAATCTTTCTTTCTTTCTTTTTAATTAACTTTCTTTCTTTTTTTCTAACTAATCTATCTATCTTTCTATCTTTCTTTCTACCTAATCTATCTTTCTTTCTTTCTTTTTAATTAACTTTCTTTCTTTCTTTCTTTCTTTCTAACTAATCTATCTTTCTTTCTTTCTAACTAATCTATCTTTCTTTTTCTTTCTAACTAATCTCTTTCTTTCTTTCTTTATAACTAATCTATCTTTCTCACTAATCTTTTTTTCTTTCTTTCTTTCTAACTAATCTATCTATCTTTCTATCTTTCTTACTAATCAATCTTTCTTTCTTTCTTACTAATTTATCTTTCTTTCTTTCTTTCTTACTAATCTATCTTTCTTTCCTTTTTTCTTTCTAACTAATCTATCTTTCTTTCTTTCTTACTAATCTTTTTTCTTTCTTTTTTTCTAACTAATCTATCTTTCTTTCTTTCTTTCTAACTAATCTTTTTTTCTTTCTTTCTAACTAATCTATCTATCTTTCTTTCTTTCTTTCTAACTAATCTATCTATCTTTCTATCTTTCTTTCTACCTAATCTATCTTTCTTTCTTTCTTTTTAATTAACTTTCTTTCTTTCTTTCTAACTAATCTATCTTTCTTTCTTTCTAACTAATCTATCTTTCTTTCTCACTAATCTTTTTTTCTTTCTTTCTAACTAAGCTATCTATCTTTCTATCTTTCTTACTAATCAATCTTTTTTCTTTCTTACTAATTTATCTTTCTTTCTTTCTTTCTTACTAATCTATCTTTCTTTCCTTTTTTCTTTCTAACTAATCTATCTTTCTTTCTTTCTTACTAATCTTTTTTTCTTTCTTTTTTTCTAACTAATATATCTTTCTTTCTTTCTAACTTATCTATATTTCTTTCTTTCTTTATTTCTTACTAATCTATCTTTCTTTCTAACTAATCTATCTATCTTTCTTTCTTTCTTTCTTTCTTTCTAACTAATCTATCTTTCTTTCTTTCTTACTAATCTTTTTTTCTTTCTTTTTAACTAATCTATCTTTCTTTCTTTCTTACTAAACTATAAACTAATTAAACTTTAAACTTCTTTAAACTTCTTCAAACTTATTGGTCCAAACTTTCACAAGCCAACTTAAAGTTTGTCTCGACGAACTTTTTCTAGTTATTCTTCTTCTTCTTATTTTTCTTACCCAAAAAATTCTGACTCTAACTCGTCCTAGAGCTTTAACTCTACAAACTCCAAACTCGGGTCAGACCTTCAGACTGTTCTGACTCGGCGTGCTATATCTTTTCAAACTGATTTGACTTTCAGATTTCTTAAAAATTAATATGAAAAATCATAAAAATCCCATTGACTTTCATTGCAACAGTTCAAATTGAGCCAAGACTACGGTGGCCCAGCAGTGGACACCAAATAAACTCAAATCTAAACTCCCTGAAGCCCTAGACTCAATTAAACTACCATTCTATATGTACTAATAAACTTATTATCTATCTATCTATCTATCTATCTATCTATCTATCTATCTATCCATCTATCTCTTTCAACTATCTATCTCTCTTTCTATCTATACATCTCTTTCTTTCTTTCTTTCTAACTAATCTATTTTTTCTTTCATTCTAACTAATCTATCTTTCTTTCTAACTGATCTATCTTTTTTCTTTCTAACTACTCTCTTTCTTTCATTCTAACTAATCTATCTTTCTTTCTAACTAATCTATCTTTCTTTCTTTCTAACTACTCTATCTTTCTTTCATTCTAACTAATCTATCTTTCTTTCTAACTAATCTATCTTTCTTTCTAACTAATCTATCTTTCTTTCTAACTAATCTATCTTTCTTTCTAACTAATCTTTCTTTCTTTCTAACTAATCTATCTTTCTTTCTAACTAATCTATCTTTCTTTCTAACTAATCTATATATCTTTCTTTCTAACTTATCTATCTTTCTTTCTAACTAATCTATCTTTCTTTCTTTCTAACTACTCTATCTTTCTTTCATTCTAACTAATCTATCTTTCTTTCTAACTAATCTAACTTTCTTTCTAACTAACTAATCTATCTTTCTTTCTTTCTAACAAATCTATTTATCTTTCTTTCTAACTAATCTATCTATCTATCTATCTTTCTTTCTAATCTATCTTTCTTTCTTTCTAACTAATCGAACTTTCTTTCTAACTAATCTATCTTTCTTTCTTTCTAACTACTCTATCTTTCTTTCATTCTAACTAATCTATCTTTCTTTCTAACTAATCTATCTTTCTTTCTTTCTTTCTTGCTAATCTTTTTTCTTTCTTTCTTTCTTACTAATCTATCTTTCTTTCTTTCTTACTAATCTTTTTTTCTTTCTTTCTTTCTTACTAATCTATCTTTCTTTCTTTCTTACTAATCTATCTTTCTTTCATTCTTACTAATCTTTTTTTCTTTCTTTCTTTCTTACTAATCTATCTTTCTTTCTTTCTTACTAATCTATCTTTCTTTCATTCTTACTAATCTTTTTTTCTTTCTTTCTGTCTTACTAATCTATCTTTCTTTATTTCTTACTAATCTTTTTCTATCTTTCTTTCTTACTAATCTATCTTTCTTTCTTACTAATCTTTTTTTCTTTCTTTCTTTCTAACTAATCTATCTTTCTTTCTTTCTTACTAATCTTTTTTTCTTTCTTTCTTTCTTACTAATCTATCTTTCTTTCTTTCTTACTAATCTTTTTTTCTTTCTTTCTTACTAATCTTTTTTCTTTCTTTCTTTCTAACTAATCTATCTTTCTTTCTTATTAATCTTTTTTTCTTTCTTTCTTTCTTTCTTACTAATCTTTTTTTTCTTTCTTTCTAACTAATCTATCTTTCTTTCTTTCTTTCTTGCTAATCTTTTTTCTTTCTTTCTTTCTTACTAATCTATCTTTCTTTCTTTCTTACTAATCTTTTTTTCTTTCTTTCTTACTAATCTTTTTTCTTTCTTTCTTTCTAACTAATCTATCTTTCTTTCTTACTAATCTTTTTTTCTTTCTTTCTTTCCTACTAATCTTTTTTTTTCTTTCTTTCTAACTAATCTATCTTTCTTTCTTTCTTTCTTGCTAATCTTTTTTCTTTCTTTCTTTCTTACTAATCTATCTTTCTTTCTTTCTTACTAATCTTTTTTCTTTCTTTCTAACTAATCTATCTTTCTTTCTTACTAATCTTTTTTTCTTTCTTTCTTACTAATCTTTTTTTTCTTTCTTTCTAACTAATCTATCTTTCTTTCTTTCTTTCTTGCTAATCTTTCTTTCTTTCTTTCTTTCTTACTAATCTATCTTTCTTTCTTTCTTACTAATCTTTTTTTCTTTCTTTCTTACTAATCTTTTTTCTTTCTTTCTTTCTAACTAATCTATCTTTCTTTCTAACTAATCTATCTTTCTTTCTAACTAATCTATCTTTCTTTCTAACTAATCTTTCTTTCTTTCTAACTACTCTATCTTTCTTTCATTCTAACTAATCTATCTTTCTTTCTAACTAATCTATCTTTCTTTCTAACTAATCTATATATCTTTCTTTCTAACTTATCTATCTTTCTTTCTAACTAATCTATCTTTCTTTCTTTCTAACTACTCTATCTTTCTTTCATTCTAACTAATCTATCTTTCTTTCTAACTAATCTAACTTTCTTTCTAACTAACTAATCTATCTTTCTTTCTTTCTAACAAATCTATTTATCTTTCTTTCTAACTAATCTATCTATCTATCTTTCTTTCTAATCTATCTTTCTTTCTTTCTAACTAATCAAACTTTCTTTCTAACTAATCTATCTTTCTTTCTTTCTAACTACTCTATCTTTCTTTCATTCTAACTAATCTATCTTTCTTTCTAACTAATCTATCTATCTTTCTTTCTAACTAATCTATCTTTCTTTCTTTCTTTCTTGCTAATCTTTTTTCTTTCTTTCTTTCTTACTAATCTCTTTCTTTCTTTCTTACTAATCTTTTTTTCTTTCTTTCTTTCTTACTAATCTATCTTTCTTTCTTTCTTACTAATCTATCTTTCTTTCATTATTACTAATCTTTTTTTCTTTCTTTCTTTCTTACTAATCTATCTTTCTTTCTTTCTTACTAATCTATCTTTCTTTCATTCTTACTAATCTTTTTTTCTTTCTTTCTGTCTTACTAATCTATCTTTCTTTCTTTCTTACTAATCTTTTTTTCTTTTTCTTTCTTTCTTACTAATCTTTTTTTCTTTCTTTCTTTCTAACTAATCTATCTTTCTTTCTTTCTTACTAATCTTTTTTTCTTTTTCTTTCTTTCTTACTAATCTTTTTTTCTTTCTTTCTTTCTAACTAATCTATCTTTCTTTCTTTCTTACTAATCTATCTTTCTTTCTTTCTTACTAATCTATCTTTCTTTCCTTCTTTCTTTCTTACTAATCTTTTTTTCTTTCTTTCTTTCTTTCTTACTAATCTTTTTTTCTTTCTTTCTTTCTAACTAATCTATCTTTCTTTCTTTCTTACTAATCTTTTTTCTTTCTTTCTTTCTAACTAATCTATCTTTCTTTCTTTCTTACTAATCAATCTTTCTTTCTTACTAATCTATCTTTCTTTCCTTCTTTCTTTCTAACTAATCTATCTTTCTTTCTTTCTTACTAATCTTTTTTTCTTTCTTTCTTTCTTACTAATCTATCTTTCTTTCCTTCTTTCTTTCTAACTAATCTATCTTTCTTTCTTTCTTACTAACCTTTTTTTCTTTTTTTCTTTCTTTCTTTCTTACTAATCTTTTTTTCTTTCTTTCTTTCTAACTAATCTATCTTTCTTTCTTTCTTACTAATCAATCTTTCTTTCTTACTAATCTATCTTTCTTTCTTTCTTTCTAACTAATCTATCTTTCTTTCTTTCTTACTAATCTTTTTTCTTTCTAACTAATCTATCTTTCTTTCTTTCTTTCTTTCTAACTAATCTATCTTTCTTTCTTACTAATCTTTTTTTCTTTCTTTCTTTCTAACTAATCTATCTTTCTAACTAATCTTTCTTTCTTTCTTTTTAATTAACTTTCTTTCTTTCTTTCTAACTAATCTATCTATCTTTCTATCTTTCTTTCTACCTAATCTATCTTTCTTTCTTTCTTTCTAACTAATCTATCTTTCTTTCTTTCTAACTAATCTATCTTTCTTTTTCTTTCTAACTAATCTCTTTCTTTCTTTCTTTATAACTAATCTATCTTTCTCACTAATCTTTTTTTCTTTCTTTCTTTCTAACTAATCTATCTATCTTTCTATCTTTCTTACTAATCAATCTTTCTTTCTTTCTTACTAATTTATCTTTCTTTCTTTCTTTCTTACTAATCTATCTTTCTTTCCTTTTTTCTTTCTAACTAATCTATCTTTCTTTCTTTCTTACTAATCTTTTTTCTTTCTTTTTTTCTAACTAATCTATCTTTCTTTCTTTCTTTCTAACTAATCTTTTTTTCTTTCTTTCTAACTAATCTATCTATCTTTCTTTCTTTCTTTCTAACTAATCTATCTATCTTTCTATCTTTCTTTCTACCTAATCTATCTTTCTTTCTTTCTTTTTAATTAACTTTCTTTCTTTCTTTCTAACTAATCTATCTTTCTTTCTTTCTAACTAATCTATCTTTCTTTTTCTTTCTAACTAATCTCTATCTTTCTTTCTTTCTAACTAATCTATCTTTCTTTTTCTTTCTAACTAATCTCTTTCTTTCTTTCTTTCTAACTAATCTATCTTTCTTTCTCACTAATCTTTTTTTCTTTCTTTCTAACTAAGCTATCTATCTTTCTTTCTTTCTTACTAATCTATCTTTCTTTCCTTTTTTCTTTCTAACTAATCTATCTTTCTTTCTTTCTTACTAATCTTTTTTTCTTTCTTTTTTTCTACCTAATATATCTTTCTTTCTTTCTAACTTATCTATATTTCTTTCTTTCTTTATTTCTTACTAATCTATCTTTCTTTCTAACTAATCTATCTATCTTTCTTTCTTTCTTTCTTTCTTTCTAACTAATCTATCTTTCTTTCTTTCTTACTAATCTTTTTTTCTTTCTTTTTAACTAATCTATCTTTCTTTCTTTCTTACTAAACTATAAACTAATTAAACTTTAAACTTCTTTAAACTTCTTCAAACTTATTGGTCCAAACTTTCACAAGCCAACTTAAAGTTTGTCTCGACGAACTTTTTCTAGTTATTAAGTTGGCTTGAGAAAGCCAACTTACTGAAATCCTATTTAAACTTATTATTATTCTTCTTCTTCTTCTTATTTTTCTTACCCAAAAAATTCTGACTCTAACTCGTCCTAGAGCTTTAACTCTACAAACTCCAAACTCGGGTCAGACCTTCAGACTGTTCTGACTCGGCGTGCTATATCTTTTCAAACTGATTTGACTTTCAGATTTCTTAAAAATTAATATGAAAAATCATAAAAATCCCATTGACTTTCATTGCAACAGTTCAAATTGAGCCAAGACTACGGTGGCCCAGCAGTGGACACCAAATAAACTCAAATCTAAACTCCCTGAAGCCCTAGACTCAATTAAACTACCATTCTATATGTACTAATAAACTTATTATCTATCTATCTATCTATCTATCTATCTATCTATCTATCTATCTATCCATCTATCTCTTTCAACTATCTATCTCTCTTTCTATCTATACATCTCTTTCTTTCTTTCTTTCTAACTAATCTATTTTTTCTTTCATTCTAACTAATCTATCTTTCTTTCTAACTGATCTATCTTTTTTCTTTCTAACTACTCTCTTTCTTTCATTCTAACTAATCTATCTTTCTTTCTAACTAATCTATCTTTCTTTCTTTCTAACTACTCTATCTTTCTTTCATTCTAACTAATCTATCTTTCTTTCTAACTAATCTATCTTTCTTTCTAACTAATCTATCTTTCTTTCTAACTAATCTATCTTTCTTTCTAACTAATCTTTCTTTCTTTCTAACTAATCTATCTTTCTTTCTAACTAATCTATCTTTCTTTCTAACTAATCTATATATCTTTCTTTCTAACTTATCAATCTTTCTTTCTAACTAATCTATCTTTCTTTCTTTCTAACTACTCTATCTTTCTTTCATTCTAACTAATCTATCTTTCTTTCTAACTAATCTAACTTTCTTTCTAACTAACTAATCTATCTTTCTTTCTTTCTAACAAATCTATTTATCTTTCTTTCTAACTAATCTATCTATCTATCTATCTTTCTTTCTAATCTATCTTTCTTTCTTTCTAACTAATCGAACTTTCTTTCTAACTAATCTATCTTTCTTTCTTTCTAACTACTCTATCTTTCTTTCATTCTAACTAATCTATCTTTCTTTCTAACTAATCTATCTTTCTTTCTTTCTTTCTTGCTAATCTTTTTTCTTTCTTTCTTTCTTACTAATCTATCTTTCTTTCTTTCTTACTAATCTTTTTTTCTTTCTTTCTTTCTTACTAATCTATCTTTCTTTCTTTCTTACTAATCTATCTTTCTTTCATTCTTACTAATCTTTTTTTCTTTCTTTCTTTCTTACTAATCTATCTTTCTTTCTTTCTTACTAATCTATCTTTCTTTCATTCTTACTAATCTTTTTTTCTTTCTTTCTGTCTTACTAATCTATCTTTCTTTATTTCTTACTAATCTTTTTCTATCTTTCTTTCTTACTAATCTATCTTTCTTTCTTACTAATCTTTTTTTCTTTCTTTCTTTCTAACTAATCTATCTTTCTTTCTTTCTTACTAATCTTTTTTTCTTTCTTTCTTTCTTACTAATCTATCTTTCTTTCTTTCTTACTAATCTTTTTTTCTTTCTTTCTTACTAATCTTTTTTCTTTCTTTCTTTCTAACTAATCTATCTTTCTTTCTTATTAATCTTTTTTTCTTTCTTTCTTTCTTTCTTACTAATCTTTTTTTTCTTTCTTTCTAACTAATCTATCTTTCTTTCTTTCTTTCTTGCTAATCTTTTTTCTTTCTTTCTTTCTTACTAATCTATCTTTCTTTCTTTCTTACTAATCTTTTTTTCTTTCTTTCTTACTAATCTTTTTTCTTTCTTTCTTTCTAACTAATCTATCTTTCTTTCTTACTAATCTTTTTTTCTTTCTTTCTTTCCTACTAATCTTTTTTTTTCTTTCTTTCTAACTAATCTATCTTTCTTTCTTTCTTTCTTGCTAATCTTTTTTCTTTCTTTCTTTCTTACTAATCTATCTTTCTTTCTTTCTTACTAATCTTTTTTCTTTCTTTCTAACTAATCTATCTTTCTTTCTTACTAATCTTTTTTCTTTCTTTCTAACTAATCTATCTTTCTTTCTTTCTTTCTTGCTAATCTTTCTTTCTTTCTTTCTTTCTTACTAATCTTTTTTCTTTCTTTCTTTCTAACTAATCTATCTTTCTTTCTAACTAATCTATCTTTCTTTCTAACTAATCTATCTTTCTTTCTAACTAATCTTTCTTTCTTTCTAACTACTCTATCTTTCTTTCATTCTAACTAATCTATCTTTCTTTCTAACTAATCTATCTTTCTTTCTAACTAATCTATATATCTTTCTTTCTAACTTATCTATCTTTCTTTCTAACTAATCTATCTTTCTTTCTTTCTAACTACTCTATCTTTCTTTCATTCTAACTAATCTATCTTTCTTTCTAACTAATCTAACTTTCTTTCTAACTAACTAATCTATCTTTCTTTCTTTCTTGCTAATCTTTTTTCTTTCTTTCTTTCTTACTAATCTATCTTTCTTTCTTTCTTACTAATCTTTTTTTCTTTCTTTCTTTCTTACTAATCTATCTTTCTTTCTTTCTTACTAATCTATCTTTCTTTCATTCTTACTAATCTTTTTTTCTTTCTTTCTTTCTTACTAATCTATCTTTCTTTCTTTCTTACTAATCTATCTTTCTTTCATTCTTACTAATCTTTTTTTCTTTCTTTCTGTCTTACTAATCTATCTTTCTTTATTTCTTACTAATCTTTTTCTATCTTTCTTTCTTACTAATCTATCTTTCTTTCTTACTAATCTTTTTTTCTTTCTTTCTTTCTAACTAATCTATCTTTCTTTCTTTCTTACTAATCTTTTTTTCTTTCTTTCTTTCTTACTAATCTATCTTTCTTTCTTTCTTACTAATCTTTTTTTCTTTCTTTCTTACTAATCTTTTTTCTTTCTTTCTTTCTAACTAATCTATCTTTCTTTCTTATTAATCTTTTTTTCTTTCTTTCTTTCTTTCTTACTAATCTTTTTTTTCTTTCTTTCTAACTAATCTATCTTTCTTTCTTTCTTTCTTGCTAATCTTTTTTCTTTCTTTCTTTCTTACTAATCTATCTTTCTTTCTTTCTTACTAATCTTTTTTTCTTTCTTTCTTACTAATCTTTTTTCTTTCTTTCTTTCTAACTAATCTATCTTTCTTTCTTACTAATCTTTTTTTCTTTCTTTCTTTCCTACTAATCTTTTTTTTTCTTTCTTTCTAACTAATCTATCTTTCTTTCTTTCTTTCTTGCTAATCTTTTTTCTTTCTTTCTTTCTTTCTTACTAATCTATCTTTCTTTCTTTCTTACTAATCTTTTTTCTTTCTTTCTAACTAATCTATCTTTCTTTCTTACTAATCTTTTTTTCTTTCTTTCTTACTAATCTTTTTTTTCTTTCTTTCTAACTAATCTATCTTTCTTTCTTTCTTTCTTGCTAATCTTTCTTTCTTTCTTTCTTTCTTACTAATCTATCTTTCTTTCTTTCTTACTAATCTTTTTTTCTTTCTTTCTTACTAATCTTTTTTCTTTCTTTCTTTCTAACTAATCTATCTTTCTTTCTAACTAATCTATCTTTCTTTCTAACTAATCTATCTTTCTTTCTAACTAATCTTTCTTTCTTTCTAACTACTCTATCTTTCTTTCATTCTAACTAATCTATCTTTCTTTCTAACTAATCTATCTTTCTTTCTAACTAATCTATATATCTTTCTTTCTAACTTATCTATCTTTCTTTCTAACTAATCTATCTTTCTTTCTTTCTAACTACTCTATCTTTCTTTCATTCTAACTAATCTATCTTTCTTTCTAACTAATCTAACTTTCTTTCTAACTAACTAATCTATCTTTCTTTCTTTCTAACAAATCTATTTATCTTTCTTTCTAACTAATCTATCTATCTATCTTTCTTTCTAATCTATCTTTCTTTCTTTCTAACTAATCGAACTTTCTTTCTAACTAATCTATCTTTCTTTCTTTCTAACTACTCTATCTTTCTTTCATTCTAACTAATCTATCTTTCTTTCTAACTAATCTATCTATCTTTCTTTCTAACTAATCTATCTTTCTTTCTTTCTTTCTTGCTAATCTTTTTTCTTTCTTTCTTTCTTACTAATCTCTTTCTTTCTTTCTTACTAATCTTTTTTTCTTTCTTTCTTTCTTACTAATCTATCTTTCTTTCTTTCTTACTAATCTATCTTTCTTTCATTATTACTAATCTTTTTTTCTTTCTTTCTTTCTTACTAATCTATCTTTCTTTCTTTCTTACTAATCTATCTTTCTTTCATTCTTACTAATCTTTTTTTCTTTCTTTCTGTCTTACTAATCTATCTTTCTTTCTTTCTTACTAATCTTTTTTTCTATCTTTCTTTCTTACTAATCTATCTTTCTTTCTTTCTTACTAATCTTTTTTTCTTTCTTTCTTTCTTACTAATCTATCTTTCTTTCTTTCTTACTAATCTTTTTTTCTTTCTTTCTTACTAATCTTTTTTCTTTCTTTCTTTCTAACTAATCTATCTTTCTTTCTTACTAATCTTTTTTTCTTTCTTTCTTTCTTTCTTTCTTACTAATCTTTTTATTCTTTCTTTCTAACTAATCTATCTTTCTTTCTTTCTTTCTTTCTTGCTAATCTTTTTTTCTTTCTTTCTTTCTTACTAATCTATCTTTCTTTCTTTCTTACTAATCTTTTTTTCTTTCTTTCTTACTAATCTTTTTTCTTTCTTTCTTTCTAACTAATCTATCTTTCTTTCTTACTAATCTTTTTTTCTTTCTTTCTTTCTTTCTTTCTTTCTTACTAATCTTTTTTTTCTTTCTTTCTAACTAATCTATCTTTCTTTCTTTCTTTCTTGCTAATCTTTTTTCTTTCTTTCTTTCTTACTAATCTATCTTTCTTTCTTTCTTACTAATCTTTTTTCTTTCTTTCTAACTAATCTATCTTTCTTTCTTACTAATCTTTTTTTCTTTCTTTCTTTCTTTCTTTCTTACTAATCTTTTTTTTCTTTCTTTCTAACTAATCTATCTTTCTTTCTTTCTTTCTTGCTAATCTTTTTTTCTTTCTTTCTTTCTTACTAATCTATCTTTCTTTCTTTCTTACTAATCTTTTTTTCTTTCTTTCTTACTAATCTTTTTTCTTTCTTTCTTTCTAACTAATCTATCTTTCTTTCTTACTAATCTTTTTTTCTTTCTTTCTTACTAATCTTTTTTCTTTCTTTCTAACTAATCTATCTTTCTTTCTTTCTTACTAATCTTTTTCTTTCTTTCTTACTAATCTTTCTTTCTTTCTTACTAATCTATCTTTCTTTCTTTCTAACTAATCTATCTTTCTTTCTTTCTTACTAATCTATCTTTCTTTCTTACTAATCTTTTTTCTCTCTTTCTAACTAATCTATCTATCTTTCTTACTAATCAATCTTTCTCTTACTAATCTATCTTTTTTTCTTTCTTACTAATCTATCTTTCTTTCCTTCTTTCTTTCTAACTAATCTATCTTTCTTTCTTACTAATCTTTTTTTATTTTTTTATTTCTAACTAATCTATCTTTCTTTCTCTTTCTTACTAATCTATCTTTCTTTCTTTCTTACTATTTTTTTTCTTTCTTTCTTTCTTACTAATCTATCTTTCTTTCTTTCTAACTAATCTATCTTTCTTTCTTACTAATCTTTTTTTATTTTTTTATTTCTAACTAATCTATCTTTCTTTCTTTCTTTCTTTCTAACTAATCTATCTTTCTTTCTTTCTTACTAATCTTTTTTTCTTTCTTTCTTTCTAACTAATCTATCTTTCTTTCTTTCTTACTGAACTATAAACTAATTAAACTTTAAACTAATTTAAACTTTAAACTTCTTCAAACTTATTGGTCCAAACTTTCACAAGCCAACTTAAAGTTTGTCTCGACGAACTTTTTCTAGTTATTCTTCTTCTTCTTATTTTTCTTACCCAAAAAATTCTGACTCTAACTCGTCCTAGAGCTTTAACTCTACAAACTCCAAACTCGGGTCAGACCTTCAGACTGTTCTGACTCGGCGTGCTATATCTTTTCAAACTGATTTGACTTTCAGATTTCTTAAAAATTAATATGAAAAATCATAAAAATCCCATTGACTTTCATTGCAACAGTTCAAATTGAGCCAAGACTACGGTGGCCCAGCAGTGGACACCAAATAAACTCAAATCTAAACTCCCTGAAGCCCTAGACTCAATTAAACTACCATTCTATATGTACTAATAAACTTATTATCTATCTATCTATCTATCTATCTATCTATCTATCTATCTATCCATCTATCTCTTTCAACTATCTATCTCTCTTTCTATCTATACATCTCTTTCTTTCTTTCTTTCTAACTAATCTATTTTTTCTTTCATTCTAACTAATCTATCTTTCTTTCTAACTGATCTATCTTTTTTCTTTCTAACTACTCTCTTTCTTTCATTCTAACTAATCTATCTTTCTTTCTAACTAATCTATCTTTCTTTCTTTCTAACTACTCTATCTTTCTTTCATTCTAACTAATCTATCTTTCTTTCTAACTAATCTATCTTTCTTTCTAACTAATCTATCTTTCTTTCTAACTAATCTATCTTTCTTTCTAACTAATCTTTCTTTCTTTCTAACTAATCTATCTTTCTTTCTAACTAATCTATCTTTCTTTCTAACTAATCTATATATCTTTCTTTCTAACTTATCTATCTTTCTTTCTAACTAATCTATCTTTCTTTCTTTCTAACTACTCTATCTTTCTTTCATTCTAACTAATCTATCTTTCTTTCTAACTAATCTAACTTTCTTTCTAACTAACTAATCTATCTTTCTTTCTTTCTAACAAATCTATTTATCTTTCTTTCTAACTAATCTATCTATCTATCTATCTTTCTTTCTAATCTATCTTTCTTTCTTTCTAACTAATCGAACTTTCTTTCTAACTAATCTATCTTTCTTTCTTTCTAACTACTCTATCTTTCTTTCATTCTAACTAATCTATCTTTCTTTCTAACTAATCTATCTTTCTTTCTTTCTTTCTTGCTAATCTTTTTTCTTTCTTTCTTTCTTACTAATCTATCTTTCTTTCTTTCTTACTAATCTTTTTTTCTTTCTTTCTTTCTTACTAATCTATCTTTCTTTCTTTCTTACTAATCTATCTTTCTTTCATTCTTACTAATCTTTTTTTCTTTCTTTCTTTCTTACTAATCTATCTTTCTTTCTTTCTTACTAATCTATCTTTCTTTCATTCTTACTAATCTTTTTTTCTTTCTTTCTGTCTTACTAATCTATCTTTCTTTATTTCTTACTAATCTTTTTCTATCTTTCTTTCTTACTAATCTATCTTTCTTTCTTACTAATCTTTTTTTCTTTCTTTCTTTCTAACTAATCTATCTTTCTTTCTTTCTTACTAATCTTTTTTTCTTTCTTTCTTTCTTACTAATCTATCTTTCTTTCTTTCTTACTAATCTTTTTTTCTTTCTTTCTTACTAATCTTTTTTCTTTCTTTCTTTCTAACTAATCTATCTTTCTTTCTTATTAATCTTTTTTTCTTTCTTTCTTTCTTTCTTACTAATCTTTTTTTTCTTTCTTTCTAACTAATCTATCTTTCTTTCTTTCTTTCTTGCTAATCTTTTTTCTTTCTTTCTTTCTTACTAATCTATCTTTCTTTCTTTCTTACTAATCTTTTTTTCTTTCTTTCTTACTAATCTTTTTTCTTTCTTTCTTTCTAACTAATCTATCTTTCTTTCTTACTAATCTTTTTTTCTTTCTTTCTTTCCTACTAATCTTTTTTTTTCTTTCTTTCTAACTAATCTATCTTTCTTTCTTTCTTTCTTGCTAATCTTTTTTCTTTCTTTCTTTCTTACTAATCTATCTTTCTTTCTTTCTTACTAATCTTTTTTCTTTCTTTCTAACTAATCTATCTTTCTTTCTTACTAATCTTTTTTTCTTTCTTTCTTACTAATCTTTTTTTTCTTTCTTTCTAACTAATCTATCTTTCTTTCTTTCTTTCTTGCTAATCTTTCTTTCTTTCTTTCTTTCTTACTAATCTATCTTTCTTTCTTTCTTACTAATCTTTTTTTCTTTCTTTCTTACTAATCTTTTTTCTTTCTTTCTTTCTAACTAATCTATCTTTCTTTCTAACTAATCTATCTTTCTTTCTAACTAATCTATCTTTCTTTCTAACTAATCTTTCTTTCTTTCTAACTACTCTATCTTTCTTTCATTCTAACTAATCTATCTTTCTTTCTAACTAATCTATCTTTCTTTCTAACTAATCTATATATCTTTCTTTCTAACTTATCTATCTTTCTTTCTAACTAATCTATCTTTCTTTCTTTCTAACTACTCTATCTTTCTTTCATTCTAACTAATCTATCTTTCTTTCTAACTAATCTAACTTTCTTTCTAACTAACTAATCTATCTTTCTTTCTTTCTAACAAATCTATTTATCTTTCTTTCTAACTAATCTATCTATCTATCTTTCTTTCTAATCTATCTTTCTTTCTTTCTAACTAATCAAACTTTCTTTCTAACTAATCTATCTTTCTTTCTTTCTAACTACTCTATCTTTCTTTCATTCTAACTAATCTATCTTTCTTTCTAACTAATCTATCTATCTTTCTTTCTAACTAATCTATCTTTCTTTCTTTCTTTCTTGCTAATCTTTTTTCTTTCTTTCTTTCTTACTAATCTCTTTCTTTCTTTCTTACTAATCTTTTTTTCTTTCTTTCTTTCTTACTAATCTATCTTTCTTTCTTTCTTACTAATCTATCTTTCTTTCATTATTACTAATCTTTTTTTCTTTCTTTCTTTCTTACTAATCTATCTTTCTTTCTTTCTTACTAATCTATCTTTCTTTCATTCTTACTAATCTTTTTTTCTTTCTTTCTGTCTTACTAATCTATCTTTCTTTCTTTCTTACTAATCTTTTTTTCTATCTTTCTTTCTTACTAATCTATCTTTCTTTCTTTCTTACTAATCTTTTTTTCTTTCTTTCTTTCTTACTAATCTATCTTTCTTTCTTTCTTACTAATCTTTTTTTCTTTCTTTCTTACTAATCTTTTTTCTTTCTTTCTTTCTAACTAATCTATCTTTCTTTCTTACTAATCTTTTTTTCTTTCTTTCTTTCTTTCTTTCTTACTAATCTTTTTATTCTTTCTTTCTAACTAATCTATCTTTCTTTCTTTCTTTCTTTCTTGCTAATCTTTTTTTCTTTCTTTCTTTCTTACTAATCTATCTTTCTTTCTTTCTTACTAATCTTTTTTTCTTTCTTTCTTACTAATCTTTTTTCTTTCTTTCTTTCTAACTAATCTATCTTTCTTTCTTACTAATCTTTTTTTCTTTCTTTCTTTCTTTCTTTCTTTCTTACTAATCTTTTTTTTCTTTCTTTCTAACTAATCTATCTTTCTTTCTTTCTTTCTTGCTAATCTTTTTTCTTTCTTTCTTTCTTACTAATCTATCTTTCTTTCTTTCTTACTAATCTTTTTTCTTTCTTTCTAACTAATCTATCTTTCTTTCTTACTAATCTTTTTTTCTTTCTTTCTTTCTTTCTTTCTTACTAATCTTTTTTTTCTTTCTTTCTAACTAATCTATCTTTCTTTCTTTCTTTCTTGCTAATCTTTTTTTCTTTCTTTCTTTCTTACTAATCTATCTTTCTTTCTTTCTTACTAATCTTTTTTTCTTTCTTTCTTACTAATCTTTTTTCTTTCTTTCTTTCTAACTAATCTATCTTTCTTTCTTACTAATCTTTTTTTCTTTCTTTCTTACTAATCTTTTTTCTTTCTTTCTAACTAATCTATCTTTCTTTCTTTCTTACTAATCTTTTTCTTTCTTTCTTACTAATCTTTCTTTCTTTCTTACTAATCTATCTTTCTTTCTTTCTAACTAATCTATCTTTCTTTCTTTCTTACTAATCTATCTTTCTTTCTTACTAATCTTTTTTCTCTCTTTCTAACTAATCTATCTATCTTTCTTACTAATCAATCTTTCTCTTACTAATCTATCTTTTTTTCTTTCTTACTAATCTATCTTTCTTTCCTTCTTTCTTTCTAACTAATCTATCTTTCTTTCTTACTAATCTTTTTTTATTTTTTTATTTCTAACTAATCTATCTTTCTTTCTCTTTCTTACTAATCTATCTTTCTTTCTTTCTTACTATTTTTTTTCTTTCTTTCTTTCTTACTAATCTATCTTTCTTTCTTTCTAACTAATCTATCTTTCTTTCTTACTAATCTTTTTTTATTTTTTTATTTCTAACTAATCTATCTTTCTTTCTTTCTTTCTTTCTTTCTTTCTAACTAATCTATCTTTCTTTCTTTCTTACTAATCTTTTTTTCTTTCTTTCTTTCTAACTAATCTATCTTTCTTTCTTTCTTACTGAACTATAAACTAATTAAACTTTAAACTAATTTAAACTTTAAACTTCTTCAAACTTATTGGTCCAAACTTTCACAAGCCAACTTAAAGTTTGTCTCGACGAACTTTTTCTAGTTATTCTTCTTCTTCTTCTTCTTCTTATTTTTCTTACCCAAAAAATTCTGACTCTAACTCGTCCTAGAGCTTTAACTCTACAAACTCCAAACTCGGGTCAGACCTTCAGACTGTTCTGACTCGGCGTGCTATATCTTTTCAAACTGATTTGACTTTCAGATTTCTTAAAAATTAATATGAAAAATCATAAAAATCCCATTGACTTTCATTGCAACAGTTCAAATTGAGCCAAGACTACGGTGGCCCAGCAGTGGACACCAAATAAACTCAAATCTAAACTCCCTGAAGCCCTAGACTCAATTAAACTACCATTCTATATGTACTAATAAACTTATCTATCTATCTATCTATCTATCTATCTATCTATCTATCTATCTATCTATCTATCTATCTATCTATCTCTTTCAACTATCTATCTCTCTTTCTATCTATACATCTCTTTCTTTCTTTCTTTCTAACTAATCTATTTTTTCTTTCATTCTAACTAATCTATCTTTTTTCTTTCTAACTAATCTATCTTTCTTTCTAACTGATCTATCTTTTTTCTTTCTAACTACTCTATCTTTCTTTCATTCTAACTAATCTATCTTTCTTTCTAACTAATCTATCTTTCTTTCTTTCTAACTACTCTATCTTTCTTTCATTCGAACTAATCTATCTTTCTTTCTAACTAATCTATCTTTCTTTCTAACTAATCTATCTTTCATTCTAACTAATCTATCTTTCTTTCTAACTAATCTTTCTTTCTTTCTAACTACTCTATCTTTCTTTCATTCTAACTAATCTATCTTTCTTTCTAACTAATCTATCTTTCTTTCTAACTAATCTATATATCTTTCTTTCTAACTTATCTATCTTTCTTTCTAACTAATCTATCTTTCTTTCTTTCTAACTACTCTATCTTTCTTTCATTCTAACTAATCTATCTTTCTTTCTAACTAATCTAACTTTCTTTCTAACTAACTAATCTATCTTTCTTTCTTTCTTTCTAACAAATCTATTTATCTTTCTTTCTAACTAATCTATCTATCTATCTATCTTTCTTTCTAATCTATCTTTCTTTCTTTCTAACTAATCGAACTTTCTTTCTAACTAATCTATCTTTCTTTCTTTCTAACTACTCTATCTTTCTTTCATTCTAACTAATCTATCTTTCTTTCTAACTAATCTATCTATCTTTCTTTCTAACTAATCTATCTTTCTTGCTAACTAATCTATCTTTCTTTTTTCTAACTACTCTATCTTTCTTTCATTCTAACTAATCTATCTTTCTTTCTAACTAATCTATCTTTCTTTCTAACTACTCTATCTTTCTTTCATTCTAACTAATCTATCTTTCTTTCTAACTAATCTATCTTTCTTTCTAACTAATCTATCTATCTTTCTTTCTAACTTATCTATCTTTCTTTCTAACTAATCTATCTTTCTTTCTTTCTAACTACTCTATCTTTCTTTCATTCTAACTAATCTATCTTTCTTTCTAACTAATCTAACTTTCTTTCTAACTAACTAATCTATCTTTCTTTCTTTCTTTCTAACTAATCTATTTATCTTTCTTTCTAACTAATCTATCTATCTATCTTTCTTTCTAATCTATCTTTCTTTCTTTCTAACTAATCTAACTTTCTTTCTAACTAATCTATCTATCTTTCTTTCTTTTTAACTAATCTATCTTTTATTCTAACAAATCTATTTTTCTTTCTTTCTAACTAATCCATCTTTTCGTTTTGACTAATCTATCTTTCTTTCTAACTAATCTATCTATCTTTCTTTCTTTCTAACTAATCTATCTTTCCTTCATTCTAACAAATCTCTTTCTTTCTTTCTAACTAATCTATCTTTTTTCTTTCTAACTAATCTATCTATCTTTCTTTCTTTTTAACTAATCTATCTTTTATTCTAACAAATCTATTTTTCTTTCTTTCTAACTAAACTATCTATCTTTCTTTCTTTCTAACTAATCTATCTTTCTTTTTCTTTCTAACTAATCTCTTTCTTTCTTTCTTTCTAACTAATCTATCTTTCTTTCTCACTAATCTTTTTTTCTTTCTTTCTTTCTAACTAATCTATCTTTCTCACTAATCTATCTTTCTTTCTTTCTTTCTTACTAATCTATCTTTCTTTCCTTTTTTCTTTCTAACTAATCTATCTTTCTTTCTTTCTTACTAATCTTTTTTTCTTTCTTTTTTTCTAACTAATCTATCTTTCTTTCTTTCTTTCTAACTAATCTTTTTTTCTTTCTTTCTAACTAATCTATCTTTCTTTCTTTCTAACTTATCTATATTTCTTTCTTTCTTTCTTACTTTCTTTCTTTCTTTCATTCTTTCTTTCATTCTTTCTTTCTTTCTAACTAATCTATCTTTCTTTCTTACTAATCTTTTTTTCTTTCTTTCTTTCTAACTAATCTATCTTTCTAACTAATCTTTCTTTCTTTCTTTTTAATTAACTTTCTTTCTTTCTTTCTAACTAATCTATCTATCTTTCTATCTTTCTTTCTACCTAATCTATCTTTCTTTCTTTCTTTCTAACTAATCTATCTTTCTTTCTTTCTAACTAATCTATCTTTCTTTTTCTTTCTAACTAATCTCTTTCTTTCTTTCTTTATAACTAATCTATCTTTCTTTCTCACTAATCTTTTTTTCTTTCTTTCTTTCTAACTAATCTATCTATCTTTCTATCTTTCTTACTAATCAATCTTTCTTTCTTTCTTACTAATTTATCTTTCTTTCTTTCTTACTAATCTATCTTTCTTTCCTTTTTTCTTTCTAACTAATCTATCTTTCTTTTTCTTTCTAACTAATCTCTTTCTTTCTTTCTTTCTA
The DNA here is from genome assembly GCA_031834385.1 of Semotilus atromaculatus. Lineage (NCBI taxonomy): Eukaryota > Metazoa > Chordata > Actinopteri > Cypriniformes > Leuciscidae > Semotilus > Semotilus atromaculatus. The sequence goes on along the minus strand of JAULUF010000026.1, from coordinate 32,346,701 downwards.
ACTAATCTATCTTTCTTTCTCACTAATCTTTTTTTCTTTCTTTCTTTCTAACTAATCTATCTTTCTCACTAATCTATCTTTCTTTCTTTCTTTCTTACTAATCTTTCTTTCTTTCCTTTTTTCTTTCTAACTAATCTATCTTTCTTTCTTTCTTACTAATCTTTTTTTCTTTCTTTTTTTCTAACTAATCTATCTTTCTTTCTTTCTTTCTAACTAATCTTTTTTTCTTTCTTTCTAACTAATCTATCTTTCTTTCTTTCTAACTTATCTATATTTCTTTCTTTCTTACTTTCTTTCTTTCTTTCTTTCATTCTTTCTTTCTTTCTAACTAATCTATCTTTCTTTCTTACTAATCTTTGTTTCTTTCTTTCTTTCTAACTAATCTATCTTTCTAACTAATCTTTCTTTCTTTCTTTTTAATTAACTTTCTTTCTTTCTTTCTAACTAATCTATCTATCTTTCTATCTTTCTTTCTACCTAATCTATCTTTCTTTCTTTCTTTTTAATTAACTTTCTTTCTTTCTTTCTTTCTTTCTAACTAATCTATCTTTCTTTCTTTCTAACTAATCTATCTTTCTTTTTCTTTCTAACTAATCTCTTTCTTTCTTTCTTTATAACTAATCTATCTTTCTCACTAATCTTTTTTTCTTTCTTTCTTTCTAACTAATCTATCTATCTTTCTATCTTTCTTACTAATCAATCTTTCTTTCTTTCTTACTAATTTATCTTTCTTTCTTTCTTTCTTACTAATCTATCTTTCTTTCCTTTTTTCTTTCTAACTAATCTATCTTTCTTTCTTTCTTACTAATCTTTTTTCTTTCTTTTTTTCTAACTAATCTATCTTTCTTTCTTTCTTTCTAACTAATCTTTTTTTCTTTCTTTCTAACTAATCTATCTATCTTTCTTTCTTTCTTTCTAACTAATCTATCTATCTTTCTATCTTTCTTTCTACCTAATCTATCTTTCTTTCTTTCTTTTTAATTAACTTTCTTTCTTTCTTTCTAACTAATCTATCTTTCTTTCTTTCTAACTAATCTATCTTTCTTTCTCACTAATCTTTTTTTCTTTCTTTCTAACTAAGCTATCTATCTTTCTATCTTTCTTACTAATCAATCTTTTTTCTTTCTTACTAATTTATCTTTCTTTCTTTCTTTCTTACTAATCTATCTTTCTTTCCTTTTTTCTTTCTAACTAATCTATCTTTCTTTCTTTCTTACTAATCTTTTTTTCTTTCTTTTTTTCTAACTAATATATCTTTCTTTCTTTCTAACTTATCTATATTTCTTTCTTTCTTTATTTCTTACTAATCTATCTTTCTTTCTAACTAATCTATCTATCTTTCTTTCTTTCTTTCTTTCTTTCTTTCTAACTAATCTATCTTTCTTTCTTTCTTACTAATCTTTTTTTCTTTCTTTTTAACTAATCTATCTTTCTTTCTTTCTTACTAAACTATAAACTAATTAAACTTTAAACTTCTTTAAACTTCTTCAAACTTATTGGTCCAAACTTTCACAAGCCAACTTAAAGTTTGTCTCGACGAACTTTTTCTAGTTTATTTATTTTTCTCGTGCGCGCCCGTGTTCAGCGTCTCGCCGCATCTTTTCAGATGAACAGACTCACACCTCTGAAAACTTTTCAGAAGGCGTTGGGCTATATGGCCTCAGCCTCCGCGGTGCTCCAGCTGGGGTTACCGCGCATGCGCCCGCTTCAGCTCTGGTTGAAGAGCCGTGTGTCTCACCGTGCGTGGACCACGGGCCGCCAGCTGATAAAAGTAACGCAGACCTGTATCATAGCTCTGCAGCCATGGACCGTGACAGAATGGTTCCAGCGGGGCGTTTCCATGGGGACCTTTTCTCGCCGAAAAGTCATCTCGACAGACGCATCCAACACGGGTTGGGGTGCGGTCTGCGAGGGCTCACCGGCCTTCGGCCCCTGGTCAGCTCAAGAGAGCCTTCTTCACATAAACTGTTTGGAGATGTTAGCGGTCGAGAATGCGCTCACGCGCTTTCTCCCATGCATTCAGGGGCACCACGTGCTGATCCGTTCGGACAATATGGCCGTGGTCTCCTATCTAAACCGTCAGGGCGGTGTCAGGTCCAGAAATCTTTTCAGACTGACAGAACACATATTAGTTTGGTCGCAGTGTCACCTGCTATCGCTCAGAGCGACGCATGTGCCGGGCCATCTGAACGACGGTCCAGACAGCCTGTCCAGGAACCCCATTCCCCCCGGGGAATGGTCCCTGCACACTCTTACAGTCCAGAAACTGTGGCGAATATTCGGCAGGGCAGAGGTGGACCTCTTCGCCTCAGAAGAAAACACCCATTGCCCAATATTTTTCTCAAAGAGCGACGACGCGCTAGCCCAGACCTGGCCCAGCCGCGCGCTTTATGCATTCCCTCCGGTTTCTCTGCTACCACAGGTGCTTCAGAGAATCAGGGAAACACGCCACTCGGTGCTCCTCATAGCCCCGCGTTGGGAGGGTCAGACTTGGTTTCCGGAGCTCACCCAGCTGTCACAGACAGTCCCGTGGCCCATTCCAGTCAGAGCAGATCTCCTCTCTCAAGCTCGCGGCACGATCTGGCACCCCCACCCAGAGCGCTGGGCGCTACATGCATGGGTGATCAACAACTACCCGTTGCGTTGCCAGAAGGAGTGTTAAACACGATCATGCAGGCTAGAGCGGCTTCTACGAGAAGGCTCTATGCGTCTAAATGGTCTGTGTTCTCAAAATGGTGCACCGACAAAAATTTGGACCCACGTCATGCGAGGTTCCCTCCTTATTAAGTTTTCTCCAAGAGATGCTGGACAAGGGCAGGTCCCCGTCCACTCTCAAGGTGTACGTGGCAGCTGTTGCGGCGTTCATTGAACCCCGGCGCGGACAGTCACTGGGCAAAGACGGCTTGGTCATTCGCTTCCTCAGGGGAGCTAGGAGGATGAACCCCTCACGCCCCCCTTCGGTGCCGATTTGGGATCTTTCCATAGTTCTCGAAGCTATGAAAGCCTCCCCATTCGAACCACTAAACACCGTGGACCTCAAATACCTCTCGTTCAAAGACGTTTTTCTGCTTGCACTCGCATCAGTAAAACGTGTGGGAGACCTTCATGCGCTGTCAACTAGCGCTTCCTGTCTGGAGTTTGGGCCCAATGACTCCTTAGTCGTTCTCAAACCTAGACATGGTTATGTCCCAAAAGCGATGGGTACCCCGTTCAGGGCACAAGTTATTTCTTTATCGGCTCTGCCGGCATCCGATAACGAATCTGACTCTAATCTCCTGTGTCCGGTCAGGGCCCTGAGATTATACATTTCTCGCACTGCTCCGGTCAGACGATCTGAGCAGCTGTTTGTCTCGTTCGGTGGGCGCACCAAGGGGTTGGCCGCCTCGAAACAGACACTATCCAGATGGATAGTTGATGCCATTGCAGCCGCATACGCGTCAAAAGACCTGCCATGACCTCTGGGCATCAGGGCTCATTCCACTAAAGGCATGGCCTCATCGTGGGCATGGTCCAGCGGAATTTCCATTCATGACATTTGTGTGGCAGCAGGATGGTCTTCCCCTTCCACCTTTGTCAGATTTTACAATCTCGAAGTTCCCGCCTTGCAGGCTAAACTACTAGCTATCTAGTATGTTACAGTTTCTCTGGTAAGCTGCACAAAAGGAGTTATTCACACAGACCGGTTCCCGCTCTGTCTCTCTTATCAAGTGCTTAGTACTACACAATCACCGGCCCGCTCTGCTGGCCCTGTCACATGTACATATATTTTTTCCCACTATTAAGGGTTCCCCCGGGTCTCCCCTGGGACTGATAAGTGGATGCTTAGCACGCACGGCGTTGACCAGGTGTTCCCGTAGCGTAAGCTAGCTTACGCAATACGAGAGAACCTCTCGTAAGAGAACGAATCGGTTACCTAACGTAACCTCGGTTCTCTCTAGATGAGGGAACGAGTATTGCGTTCCCGGCCGTGCTTGTGCTACTAGCATTCTCGCTTCATTCTATGAAAACCAGAGTTACAGCCTAAGACGCCAGTATTTATACTCTCTGACCTCGCCCGCTCAGGCGGGCTATGACGCAATGAGAGCATCACGACTCTCATTGGACGAGAGTTCAATCGCGTCTCCTCATAGGCTTAAGCAGTTCCCTGTGAGCGAGCCAATGAGCTGCTAGCTAGCCTGCTCATGCTCTGCTGCAGCTGAACTGCGTTGACAATAGATACAAAATTATAGGATAATTTTTTGGCTTCAATTTCTCAGAAAGATGAATCTTTCCCGTAGCGTAAGCTAGCTTACGCAATACTCGTTCCCTCATCTAGAGAGAACCGAGGTTACGTTAGGTAACCGATTCGTTTTCTACAATTCAACACATTCTAGTATCATTTAACATGATTCTAGCATGATTTACCATAGTTTACCATGATTTTTCTTAATTTACCTTGGTTTACCATGTTATAGGATGATTTACCAGGATTGTAGCATGATTTACCATGATACACCATGTAATAGAATTATTTACTTTGATTTACCATGATACACCATGTAATAGTATTATTTACTATGATTTACCATGATTTACCACATTGCTAGCATTGATGTGAAGTGTCAATAGCAATGAAGTGATAAACTGACAAAATATGATTGTCTTATAATAGTTAACATGGAAAAACTGGTTTGCTTTAGTGCAGAATACTGGTGAAAAACAAGTCTGTCAAAATGAAAGTGAGCAATAAGTGGTCTTCTACTGCCCTCTGCTGGACATTATACTTATTGATTAAGTATTTTCACAGGTGCCTTTGCACTCATTTTTAGACATATGCTTTTTTTTACACACACACACACACACACACACAAAGACAAATGTTGTTGTTTTCAATGCTATTGGGATGTGTCATTATGAAAATATACTTTAATGGTCATAAGCATTTCACATAATGTCTTTGTAAACTATTAATCAGATTATTCAGCATTTATTCAGAAACCTAGGACTACACACACACACATTCTGTTGTAGATACAGACATTTGAACTGTGATGGAAAAACAAAATGTTTACTGCAAGTATCCTTCAGGATTCACATTTCTCAATGTGCTAAATAGTCAGTAGTAATACTTCAATAGATGAATTTTTATTAAATGTGAGTGTAAATGTTAAAATAGTGATTTTATAAAGTCTAAATAAGAATTATCATCATCATTGGCAGTCCGTCGTATATCGACGATGACTGTCTGGATTGGAGGCTATTGTAGGCCGGCTCTCATGTGGGCTAGAAGCCCTGCTCTCGATCTACAGCAGCGATGGCATTTGCTCCAGACAAACTCTTTTGCTGCAATGGAACAGTGCCGCCTCTCATGGGCTTTCTCGTAGTCTTTCTGACGCTTTTTCTCAACAGCTGCGACTGCTGTTTTCAATCCACGCGCTGCAGGGCCTGTTCCTCACAGCTTTCTGGGGAGATCCCGGTGTTCTGCATATGTCTTTTCAGGGCATCTTTGAAACGCAGTCTTTGACCACCACAGCTTCTTTTGCCCTCTGTTAGCTCTGCGTAAAAACTGCTTTGGCCAGTCATCTCATCCGGCGCACATGTTCAGCCCATCGCAGTTGTGATGATGTAATAAGGGCTTCAACACTAACAGAGCCAGCTCGTTGGATTACCTCTACATCTGGGATTTGATACTGCCATTTGATGTGTAAAATGACAAAATGACTTTTTTAAAAAGATTTTAGTGCATGATTTACCATGTTCCAGTATGATTTGCCATAATTCTAGCATTATTTACCATAGTTTACCATGATTTGTCTTAGTTTACCTTGATGTTACCTTGTTGTGACCATCAAATGTTATACAATGATTTAACATGATATACCACATTCTAGAATGATTAAGCAGGATTCTAGCATGATTTACTATGATTTACCACGTTGCTAGCAATTATGTGAAGCATCAGAACAGTGAAGTGAAGAACTCTGACAAAATATGATTATATTGTATGATTGCAATACATTATTGCAAAACCAAATAGATTTTTATAAAAAAAGCCCATTATATATTATATTATTATATTATTCATTCAATACATGATACATCAACTATAAATATATGTTGCCGTGTTGGTAGAGTCCTCCCTCACAACATTATGTCCAATAACAGCAAGGCAAGGCAGTCTCAGTAACCAAACAGAGCTGCCAGAGCTGTTACTAACACTCAATTGATGTCTGCTTCTCAGTGGACCTATGATCTCTTTGAAATCTGATATTGACACAAACGTTAACCAATAGAAACCACGTTTAGATTCAAATGGAAACACCTGCCAATAGTAGCGCCTGTTTGGAAATGCTGCTGAATGTTTTGTAAACGTGCACCACAGAAAGCCAGTACACACACTGGCTGCACTTTCACTCTCAACTGCACAATATCAAGATGGCTCGACCTAGGCCTAAAAAGTGTTTTACACTTTTGGAAGTAATTGATGAACTGTGTAATTCGAGCGATGAAGAGCAAGATCATCACTCCAGCGATGACGAGCCTGATGCGCTTTTACCGGAAGAGATGTCCGATTCATCTCAAGAACAGTGAGTTTACAACTTTTTTCACACTAATATACTATCTTTACTATGTGAGCTTATTATCTGTACTATTTTTAGTGGGATACAAGTAAATGTTACACAAAATTATGTGACAGTTATCAATATACATGTGTATGTAGATGAATAATGAATTACATGTGATTTAGTTGTTTTGTACTAATCAATTTTATATTGTTTCAATAGGCATTCAGATGATGATAGTGTGGACTTACCTGCTGATAGATGTGAACCATCTACATCTGCTGCATCAACATCAGCTACAACAGCTGATAATTTCATAAGGTTTGGAAATGAAGGTAGAGGAAGAGGGAGAGGACACAGCAGAGGAAGAGGACAGAGCAGAGGAACAGTGATGGAGAGAGGACAAGCCAGAGGAAGAGGGAGAGAGAGAGGACAGAGCAGAGGAAGAGGACAGGCCAGAGGAACAGGGAGAGAGAGAGGACAGAGCAGAGGAAAAGGACAAGCCAGAGGAACAGGGAGAGAGAGAGGACAGAGCAGAGGAAAAGGACAAGCCAGAGGAACAGGGAGAGAGAGAGGACAGAGCAGAGGAAGAGGACAAGCCAGAGGAACAGGGAGAGAGAGAGGACAGAGCAGAGGAAAAGGACAAGCCAGAGGAACAGGGAGAGAGAGAGGACAGAGCAGAGGAAAAGGACAAGCCAGAGGAACAGGGAGAGAGAGAGGACAGAGCAGAGGAAGAGGACAAGCCAGAGGAAGAGGGAGAGAGAGAGGACAGAGCAGAGGAAGAGGACAAGCCAGAGGAAGAGGGAGAGAGAGAGGACAGAGCAGAGGAACAGTGATGGAGAGAGGACAAGCCAGAGGAACAGGGAGAGAGAGAGAACAGAGCAGAGGAAGAGGACAGGCCAGAGGAAGAGGGAGAAAGAGAGGACAGAGCAGAGGAACAGTGATGGAGAGAGGACAAACCAGAGGAACAGGGAGAGAGAGAGGACAGAGCAGAGGAAGAGGACAGGCCAGAGGAAGAGGGAGAGAGAGAGGACAGAGCAGAGGAACAGTGATGGAGAGAGGACAAACCAGAGGAACAGGGAGAGAGAGAGGACAGAGCAGAGGAAGAGGGAGAGAGAGGGGACAGAGCAGAGGAACAGTGATGGAGAGAGGACAAGCCAGAGGAAGAGGGAGAGAGAGAGGACAGAGCAGAGAGAGAGGACAAGCCAGAGGAAGAGGGAGAAAGAGAGGACAGAGCAGAGGAAGAGGACAAGCCAGAGGAAGAGGGAGAGAGAGAGGACAGAGCAGAGGAAGAGGACAAGCCAGAGGAACAGGGAGAGAGAGAGGACAGAGCAGAGGAACAGTGATGGAGAGAGGACAAACCAGAGGAACAGGGAGAGAGAGAGGACAGAGCAGAGGAAGAGGACAGGCCAGAGGAAGAGGGAGAGAGAGAGGACAGAGCAGAGGAACAGTGATGGAGAGAGGACAAACCAGAGGAAGAGGGAGAGAGAGAGGACAGAGCAGAGGAAGAGGACAGGCCAGAGGAAGAGGGAGAGAGAGAGGACAGAGCAGAGGAAGAGGACAAGCCAGAGGAACAGGGAGAGAGAGAGGACAGAGCAGAGGAACAGTGATGGAGAGAGGACAAGCCAGAGGAAGAGGGAGAGAGAGAGGACAGAGCAGAGGAAGAGGACAAGCCAGAGGAAGAGGGAGAGAGAGAGGACAGAGCAGAGGAAGAGGACAAGCCAGAGGAAGAGGGAGAGAGAGAGGACAGAGCAGAGGAAGAGGACAAGCCAGAGGAAGAGGGAGAGAGAGAGGACAGAGCAGAGGAACAGTGATGGAGAGAGGACAAACCAGAGGAAGAGGGAGAGAGAGAGGACAGAGCAGAGAGAGAGGACAAGCCAGAGGAAGAGGGAGAAAGAGAGGACAGAGCAGAGGAACAGTGATGGAGAGAGGACAAACCAGAGGAACAGGGAGAGAGAGAGGACAGAGCAGAGAGAGAGGACAAGCCAGAGGAAGAGGGAGAAAGAGAGGACAGAGCAGAGGAAGAGGACAAGCCAGAGGAAGAGGGAGAGAGAGAGGACAGAGCAGAGGAAGAGGACAAGCCAGAGGAAGAGGGAGAGAGAGAGGACAGAGCAGAGGAAGAGGACAAGCCAGAGGAAGAGGGAGAGAGAGAGGACAGAGCAGAGGAACAGTGATGGAGAGAGGACAAGCCAGAGGAAGAGGGAGAGAGAGAGGACAGAGTAGAGGAACAGTGATGGAGAGAGGACAAACCAGAGGAACAGGGAGAGAGAGAGGACAGAGCAGAGGAAGAGGACAGGCCAGAGGAAGAGGGAGAGAGAGGGGACAGAGCAGAGGAACAGTGATGGAGAGAGGACAAGCCAGAGGAAGAGGGAGAGAGAGAGGACAGAGCAGAGAGAGAGGACAAGCCAGAGGAAGAGGGAGAGAGAGAGGACAGAGCGGAGGAAGAGGACAAGCCAGAGGAAGAGGGAGAGAGAGAGGACAGAGCAGAGGAAGAGGACAAGCCAGAGGAACAGGGAGAGAGAGAGGACAGAGCAGAGGAACAGTGATGGAGAGAGGACAAACCAGAGGAAGAGGACAGGCCAGAGGAAGAGGGAGAGAGGACAGAGCAGAGGAACAGTGATGGAGAGAGGACAAACCAGAGGAACAGGGAGAGAGAGAGGACAGGCCAGAGGAAGAGGGAGAGAGAGAGGACAGAGCAGAGGAAGAGGACAAGCCAGAGGAACAGGGAGAGAGAGAGGACAGAGCAGAGGAACAGTGATGGAGAGAGGACAAGCCAGAGGAAGAGGGAGAGAGAGAGGACAGAGCAGAGGAAGAGGACAAGCCAGAGGAAGAGGGAGAGAGAGAGGACAGAGCAGAGGAAGAGGACAAGCCAGAGGAAGAGGGAGAAAGAGAGGACAGAGCAGAGGAAGAGGACAAGCCAGAGGAAGAGGGAGAGAGAGAGGACAGAGCAGAGGAAGAGGACAAGCCAGAGGAAGAGGGAGAAAGAGAGGACAGAGCAGAGGAAGAGGACAAGCCAGAGGAAGAGGGAGAGAGAGAGGACAGAGCAGAGGAAGAGGACAAGCCAGAGGAACAGGGAGAGAGAGAGGACAGAGCAGAGGAACAGTGATGGAGAGAGGACAAGCCAGAGGAAGAGGGAGAGAGAGAGGACAGAGCAGAGGAAGAGGACAAGCCAGAGGAAGAGGGAGAGAGAGAGGACAGAGCAGAGGAAGAGGACAAGCCAGAGGAACAGGGAGAGAGAGAGGACAGAGCAGAGGAACAGTGATGGAGAGAGGACAAACCAGAGGAAGAGGGAGAGAGGACAGAGCAGAGGAACAGTGATGGAGAGAGGACAAACCAGAGGAACAGGGAGAGAGAGAGGACAGAGCAGAGGAAGAGGACAGGCCAGAGGAAGAGGGAGAGAGAGAGGACAGAGCAGAGGAAGAGGACAAGCCAGAGGAACAGGGAGAGAGAGAGGACAGAGCAGAGGAACAGTGATGGAGAGAGGACAAGCCAGAGGAAGAGGGAGAGAGAGAGGACAGAGCAGAGGAAGAGGACAAGCCAGAGGAAGAGGGAGAGAGAGAGGACAGAGCAGAGGAAGAGGACAAGCCAGAGGAAGAGGGAGAGAGAGAGGACAGAGCAGAGGAAGAGGACAAGCCAGAGGAAGAGGGAGAGAGAGAGGACAGAGCAGAGGAAGAGGACAAGCCAGAGGAAGAGGGAGAGAGAGTGGACAGAGTAGAGGAAGAGGACAAGCCAGAGCAAGAGGGAGAGAGAGAGGACAGAGCAGAGGAAGAGGACAAGCCAGAGGAACAGGGAGAGAGAGAGGACAGAGCAGAGGAACAGTGATGGAGAGAGGACAAGCCAGAGGAAGAGGGAGAGAGAGAGGACAGAGCAGAGGAAGAGGACAAGCCAGAGGAAGAGGGGGAGAGAGAGGACAGAGCAGAGGAAGAGGACAGGCCAGAGGAAGAGGGAGAGAGAGAGGACAGAGCAGAGGAAGAGGACAAGCCAGAGGAAGAGGGAGAGAGAGAGGACAGAGCAGAGGAAGAGCACAAGCCAGAGGAACAGGGAGAGAGAGAGGACAGAGCAGAGGAAGAGGACAGGCCAGAGGAAGAGGGAGAGAGAAAGGACAGAGCAGAGGAACAGTGATGGAGAGAGGACAAACCAGAGGAACAGGGAGAGAGAGAGGACAGAGCAGAGGAAGAGGACAGGCCAGAGGAAGAGGGAGAGAGAGAGGACAGAGCAGAGGAACAGTGATGGAGAGAGGACAAACCAGAGGAACAGGGAGAGAGAGAGGACAGAGCAGAGGAAGAGGACAGGCCAGAGGAAGAGGGAGAGAGAGAGGACAGAGCAGAGGAATAGTGATGGAGAGAGGACAAACCAGAGGAAGAGGGAGAGAGAGAGGACAGAGCAGAGGAAGAGGACAAGCCAGAGGAAGAGGGAGAGAGAGAGGACAGAGCAGAGGAAGAGGACAAGCCAGAGGAAGAGGGAGAGAGAGAGGACAGAGCAGAGGAAGAGGACAAGCCAGAGGAAGAGGGAGAGAGAGAGAACAGAGCAGAGGAAGAGGACAAGCCAGAGGAACAGGGAGAGAGAGAGGACAGAGCAGAGGAACAGTGATGGAGAGAGGACAAACCAGAGGAACAGGGAGAGAGAGAGAGGACAGAGCAGAGGAAGAGGACAGGCCAGAGGAAGAGGGAGAGAGAGAGGACAGAGCAGAGGAACAGTGATGGAGAGAGGACAAACCAGAGGAACAGGGAGTGAGAGAGGACAGAGCAGAGGAAGAGGACAGAGCAGAGGAACAGTGATGGCGAGAGGACAAACCAGAGGAACAGGGAGAGAGAGAGGACAGAGCAGAGGAAGAGCACAAGCCAGAGGAAGAGGGAGAGAGAGAGGACAGAGCAGAGGAAGAGGACAAGCCAGAGGAAGAGGGAGAGAGAGAGGACAGAGCAGAGGAAGAGGACAAGCCAGAGGAAGAGGGAGAGAGAGAGGACAGAGCAGAGGAAGAGGACAAGCCAGAGGAAGAGGGAGAGAGAGAGGACAGAGCAGAGGAAGAGGACAAGCCAGAGGAAGAGGGAGAGAGAGAGGACAGAGCAGAGGAAGAGGACAAGCCAGAGGAAGAGGGAGAGAGAGAGAACAGAGCAGAGGAAGAGGACAAGCCAGAGGAACAGGGAGAGAGAGAGGACAGAGCAGAGGAACAGTGATGGAGAGAGGACAAACCAGAGGAACAGGGAGAGAGAGAGAGGACAGAGCAGAGGAAGAGGACAGGCCAGAGGAAGAGGGAGAGAGAGAGGACAGAGCAGAGGAACAGTGATGGAGAGAGGACAAACCAGAGGAACAGGGAGTGAGAGAGGACAGAGCAGAGGAACAGTGATGGCGAGAGGACAAACCAGAGGAACAGGGAGAGAGAGAGGACAGAGCAGAGGAAGAGGACAGGCCAGAGGAAGAGGGAGAGAGAAAGGACAGAGCAGAGGAACAGTGATGGAGAGAGGACAAACCAGAGGAACAGGGAGAGAGAGAGGACAGAGCAGAGGAAGAGGACAGGCCAGAGGAAGAGGGAGAGAGAGAGAGGACAGAGCAGAGGAACAGTGATGGAGAGAGGACAAACCAGAGGAACAGGGAGAGAGAGAGGACAGAGCAGAGGAAGAGGACAGGCCAGAGGAAGAGGGAGAGAGAGAGGACAGAGCAGAGGAAGAGGACAAGCCAGAGGAACAGGGAGAGAGAGAGGACAGAGCAGAGGAAGAGGACAGGCCAGAGGAAGAGGGAGAGAGAGAGGACAGAGCAGAGGAACAGTGATGGAGAGAGGACAAACCAGAGGAACAGGGAGAGAGAGAGGACAGAGCAGAGGAAGAGGACAGGCCAGAGGAAGAGGGAGAGAGAGAGGACAGAGCAGAGGAAGAGGACAGGCCAGAGGAAGAGGGAGAGAGAGAGGACAGAGCAGAGGAACAGTGATGGAGAGAGGACAAACCAGAGGAAGAGGGAGACCAACGGAACCTGTTGTTTCCCCTGGCAACACTGAGGCAAGATGGCACACCTCAGATGAACCAGACATGCCACGTACTCAGACAACATTCAGACCAGCACGGACTCCTGGCCCTCAGCTTGTCTCCACAGAGTCCTACAGTGCTCTGGAGCTGTTTCAGTTGTTTTTTTCATCCACGGTTTGTCAGACAATTATGCAGAACTCAAATGCATATGCAGCTGAGCATCAGGACACCACACGTAAACCATGGCAGGACATGACCATGAAGGACCTGTACTCCTATCTGTCAGTTCTGGTTTACATGGGTCTGGTAAAGTTACCAGTACTGACAGATTATTGGAATGGATCCAGAATTTACAGTCTTGGCTTTCCTGCCACCGTTATCTCGTGCCGGAAGTTTCAAGCCATATCCTCAGCACTTCATCTGAGTGATCCGAAGAAGGATGCATAAAATATGAAAAAAAAAGGCACACCTGCTTATGACCGGCTAGGGAAACTGAAGCCAGTCTATCAGGAGCTGCGTGATGCATGCAAAACGTATTTTCATCCCTACCAAAACATTGCCATAGACGAGAGGATGGTGGCATTCAAGGCCAGGATTTCCCTGAAGCAGTACCATAAAGAGAAACCTACCAAATGGGGCTACAAGCTATTTGTTTTAGCGGACTCAGCCAACTTTTATACTTGGGATTTTATGATTTATGAAGGAAAATCTCCTTTACCACCAAGCCGAGAAAGCAAGGGGTTGAGCTATGAATCGGTGATGGCGCTGGTGGATGAGAAAAACCTTGGAACAGGCTACATACTGTACGTAGACAATTTCTACACCAGCCCATCACTGTTCAAAGACCTCCTACAGAAGGGCATCTGGGCCTGTGGGACTGTCCGGAGCAATCGTGTGGGTGTCCCAAAAACCGCTGCCAACAAGCTGCCCAGAAATGCTCCTCGTGGGAGTATTCGTTGGATCCGGGACAACGAGCTGCTCTACGTCGAATGGAAGGACACCAGGGAAGTCCTCATGTGCTCATCTTTCCATTCGGCAAATGAAAATCTCACTGTCCAGAGAAGGGCGAGGACAAGAGACGGGCAATGGGCAGAACTGACAGTTCCGATTCCAGCAACAGTTTCTGACTACAATAAGTAAGTTGAATTTATTTAGTCATGCTGTGTAAAAAATTGTTTACTCAAATGTATCATTCTATTTACTTGGGTAAGTTTGCCCTTATTTTTGAAATATGTCCTATTATTTTCCACAAAGAAACATGGGAGGAGTGGATCTCTCCGATGCCCTCATCGGCTATTATACCGTTCTCCGCAAGACCAGGAAATGGTACCACTCCTTGTTCTACCATTTTGTAGACATAGCGATAGTGAACGCATTCATTCTCCACCAGCAGATGGCTGCGTCACAGAACCAGAAAGCAAAAAGTCAAAAAGAATTTCGGGAAGCTTTGGTTCTGGAACTTGCCGACTGGATACCCCGAAATGAGCCAGGTCCTTCTGCTCCTCCTGCCCCAGCTCCTCAAATCACAGGAAGGCACCCAGGCCATGCATGCCACAGACCACATTACATCGCTTCTCAATTCATCCCAGAGTGCAGAAAAAGATGCAGTGTGTGCCAACAAAAAACCGCTGTGATCTGCCGTGCATGTAATTTGTATTTTTGTTTCCAGGCAGCACGAGACTGTTTCAATCACTGGCATGATGCCCAAAACTTGTAGGTTAACACTTATAAAGTTGTAAATAGTTGTTAACAAGAGGGAAAAAGTTGTAAATAGGTGAAAATTGTAAATAGTTTAGATTGTAAAAGTTTTGTCAAATGTTTGTGGTTTAGTTTTCATAGTTTTCTTTTTTGATTCATTCTTATTTGCTTGTTCCAAATTAAATGTTTATAGAAATGTAGTTTGTATTTGTATAAAAACAATCAAACAAATAGTAAAAAACACAAAAAAACATCAATGTGTGTTGTGGTGTCATTTGCCAGATCAAGTAACTAGGACCTTTAGGAATCACCAATATGGTGTGTCTAACCCCTAGTGGATTTTTGGAGGTGTTGCAGCTAAAAGTCTTACAGAAAGCAAATTTTTTGAGTTTTTGACCGAAATTTTTTAACACAACTTGGTTAGAATTTTGGCTTTGACTTTCTGTCTTTTTTAGGCTGAAACCTATATTAATTTATATATTTTTTAATAATAAATTTAAATAAATAATATATATATTATATTTTTATAACAATAAACTTAAATTTCAATAACTTTTATATAATTTAATTCTATAAATGTTTTCCACTTCAGCAATAATCTGCCAAGTGTCTTCTTTTAAAAGAGACCAACCATAAGTCTTTAGTCCAAAGGGTTCATGAATTACAACCATTTAAGTTTGGGTAGTGCATTTTCACGTCAATGCTCAAAAAGGGGGGTGACAGTTAAAGGGTTAATATGCGGCTTTCAGGGACACCTGTTCAAGGCTATGTATTGAAATGTAGCTATTATAGCCATCCAAATGAATAAGTTGTACCTTTTCTGATAAGTATTGATCTAGAGCAGGGATCACCAATCCTGGTCCTGGAGGGCCGCTGTCCTGCAGAGTTTAGCTCCAACCAGGTCCAACACCTCTGCCTGGAAGTTTCTAGTATGCCTAGTGAGACCTTGATTAGCTGGTTCAGGTGTGTTTAATTGGGGTTGGAGCTAAACTCTGCAGGACAGCGGCCCTCCAGGACCAGGATTGGTGACCACTGATCTAGAGAGTCCAGAGAATTGTACTGCACTGGTTTTAACATTATGATATGATTATTGCCTTTTCTCAGAGAGCAGTGATGTGTAAAAAATATTTGTGATTTTTGGAGTATGTTTGAAATTGTGGACTAATTACAATTTATTTTCTTTTTTTAATTTTCTTTTTAGTGCTCATGTTTAACTGCTTCTCCATTTTCCCAGTGATTTCAAATTTCATAGTGTAATGTGAGGCAACATGACGGCTTGCCTTTGCTCGCTGCGCAGGAAGTACGACACATTTTTTGACGTGATTTAACATAATAATTTGAATGAACGGAATGCAAAAATCTGCATATAATTGGGAAAGTGAGGATGGCGTTTAAATCTGATGTAACATAATATTTGACGGTGCCCAGGGCCGCTTAGATGTCCTGAGTCTACGGATTAATGCCGTAATTGTCCTGTGCCCCTGTGCAAGTGACCTGTGCTGTGGTCATGTGCATAGGTCATCTGAGGGGCCCTGGGCCTAGTTAAATATTATAATGATTAATTCCTGGCCCCTATCAATGATCTATCACTCAATATTTACTTTATCAATCAATATTTAATATTCAAGTATTTCAATTATCTCAATTAAAGTTGTATTTGTATTAAATTGAGTAAGCACAGAATTGAGTATTAAATCAAATATTTTTAAGGATTTGTTAGTATTATTTATAGTGTTATTTGAACATAATATTTCTTTATTTCAACATAATATGTGTGCGTGGAACAATCAAGGTGTGCATTTATAAATCTGGTGACATGGGTGAATTGCTTTTTTTTATTGTTTTTTATAACAACATCAGAGAGGAGCATATTCCTTTTTGTTTTGAATTGTTTTGTTCAAAGAGATTTTAAGCTTTATAGTTCCTTATGGTTGTGAGGCATAATTTATGATGAGATGTGTTCCAGTTCATGTGTAATGTAAATGCATCTGCGTCTCCATTTATTTATTATATTCAGGTAATTGGTTGATGAAAAAATGATTAAAATTAAGATACAATTTAAGCTAAACGAAATTCGCTTAAAAAAAGGGTTTTTACTAAATAAAAATTAATGAAGTAGTCAAACTCATGTTTGACCTGTCATATCTCTGCATATATTGTGCATGTTATTCATGCTGTTCAATTTTCATAATTTGCATAGATGGGGGTAAAAATTACATTATAATATTTTAATAAATATGAAAGTAAATGCGCTTATTTAATGATTACAATATTGTAGGCCTACACACCACCTGCGTGCTACTCTTGGGTCAGGGTCCACCCATTTTAGTTTTGGGCCCGCCCATTTTGACCCAGGTGAGAGAGTTTTATTCTAGCAGTTCATCCAATAAGCAGCCCGAGGAAAGTTTGAATGAAAGCTTCTCAGCCAATCAGCGGCTTCTACCCCACGTGTGGACTATTAAGCCTGCATCGTAACCAGCAAGTGATCCATTTAAAAGACTGACGTTGGCGCGGAAGCTTTCGAAGCAAGCTGAATGAGACAGACACAGACAGTAGGTATATGCTAATATGAAATGCAAAGCAAAACAGGTTGTTTGTGCCGTTGAGAAGCGCCGAGACAGAGATGAAGGGGAACACGTTTTTTATTTTTGTGGCGTATTTTTACTGGTTCATCATTTTTCTGGAGGTTCACCTACAATCAAACTCCTGGAGCCGCTAGTGCTACTTATACCTATAGTCTAAATATTGAAGTTAACATTAATAATACTGTTGGCTAGAAGTGCAGTTTATTAATAATACATGTTAACTAATGTAGGTTAAAGGGGTCATGACATGGTTTTTTGTTTTGTTTTATTATGTTCCCTTAGGTGCAATTATAGTATTACTATAGTTTTTTTGTACAAAAAAACTTTTAAAATGTAGTGATTTATGACCTTTTCCCACCCTGTTTCTCCCCCTCTGATTCAAACAGTCTGTTTTGGACGTGTTTCCCCTTTAAGAGTTCAGTGTTAACGCCCATTGTTATGATTGGCTAACGTCAGTGCTGCTTATGCATAAATTATTAATGTTAATCATTTTGTATCACATGTAGACTACACAATGCTCCACCACGTGAAACTTCGGTCTTCCAATCTTTTACCATCGTGTCAATTCTCAATTGATTTTGATTCATATGCGCGAGGGAGAGAGAGAGAGAGAGAGAGAGAGAGAGAGAGAGAGAGAGAGAGAGAGAGAGAGAGACACAGTTTGAAGGCACGCGGCCGGGGCTCACTCTCTCTCTCTGCTCGTTCTGTCAGTAACATGCCCAGTCACACTCATCTCACTCACCGTTCAAATAAAGCTTTGGCGCAGTGCATATGCTGCAAATAAACTGCATCCGACTGCTTTCCCTGACGTCTGGATCGTTCGGCAGCGTATATAATGAATATAATGAATTCTAGACATATTTTTTGGTGGTGCATATCGGGGTGCTTTGGTTTTTCCTGGGGGTCTTGTGAAGCACTTACTAGGAAACCCAAGTGGTGCTATATAGCTATATCTATCGTGCAGGAGCCCAGTAGGTGGCGTTAGTGCAAGTGTAACAGCTATTGCTAAAGAAATATATAACAAGAAGCGGCAACGGTAAAGTTGTGAGACGTGTAAAATGGCTTCTCCAATGAAAAAAGCGAAAGTTGAGGAAACTGACGATATTTGTGGATATATCCACAATGTTAGCCCTGTAAAAAAGGCAGTCAAGAGTGGAAATAGCTTTTTTAACGCCGTTTTTCAAACAAGCCGTGAAGACTTTCGTAACGTTGTTGTCTTTGCAGCAGAAAAACGGACCTCCTTTTTACAGGCCAATAAGAATAAGAGTCCGGTGAAATTGAAAACGATCAAACGCGGTGTCAGTGAGTATCTATTTTATGTAAATATTTACGCTTTTATGTAATGTTACTGGTCATTAATATGGTTGTTTTTCTAGGTAGAGATGGCGGAGATTTTGACATACAGTGTGGTGGCAGTACCGACATTTCTGTGGTAGCCGATCTCGGATTTCCTATTAAAAATCCACCGGTGAAATACAAGACCGTCGCTGAGGTGAAGTTAATGGCCCCAAAGCAGAACGTAAGAAGTTATTGATTTGTTTTGCTTTTAAATTAGTAGTAATTTGGTTAATTAGGGTAATGTTATATTAAAGCTGCCGTCTGCAACTTTTTTTTGATCATATTCAGCGAATTCAACACTATATTCCGACAGAACAACATAAATAAAGTGGTTTTAGAAAAAAACCCGAGCTTCTAACTCCACCTGGAGCGTGTTATTTGTTTTGCAAAAATCCACCGCTCCCGGTTCATTGTCTCCAATCAGCGCAGGGGGGTGTGAGATAGGACTGTCAATCACAAGTCGTGCACGCACACGTCAATCACATGCACACGCCTGAAGTTCGCGCAGTAGCGAAGAGTGATGGCGCACTGACGAGCACGAACTCTGTGGGAGGGTATTCGTTGATAGTAGGGAGGGGCATGAGAGTTGTAAACATTAAAAATTTTGCCTAAGTCCACTCAATCAGCCAGAGTTGCCGACGGCAGCTTTAAGTGTTTGTATACGTGGTGTGATTGGTTTAAATAGTATTTTATTGGGTTTTCAAAAATAGGCTATATAAATTAGGTGGTTATTAAGCTTATAGTTTAAAATCATTAAGTTTAAGACTTTTGTTTTTATAATGTGGGGGTTTATTCGAGTAATATAGAATGTAAAGTGAGATATAATTTTTTTTTCTTTTTTTTTCATGTTTTAAGTCAGATGCAAGTCAATCATGTGTGTAGTCTGCAAGGGTTGGTTCAGGATTTTGGACATTTGACCTCATGCCAAGTTACTTTGGGTGTTTATCAGTGGAGAAAGTTTACAAATAATGTCATAGTAGTTCCAGTTGCATAGGGCAATTTGTAGCCTGCCATTAAATTTTTTTTATTTTTATAAATATTTATTTGCTTTTGGTGTAACGTTACTGTGGAGGCGGTAAAACTGTTTTTATGACAGGTTAGCGGTTAACGTTGAGTCGCGCTAGCCTAGCACCTGCGAATTATGCAACTAACGACTGGATGACTTTTTTTTTTTTTTTGAAAAACGGTCTGCACTGTTAGTTAACACTAAGGTTAACTTCAAAATGAGGCCTGATGTCAAATGCTGAACCACCCTTTTAAAGTGAGAGCAGTTTAGTACACTGGTTTGGTGATGTCAGTCATTGTCAAACAACAAAACAAAGAAAAAGAAAAAAATCATATACTGCTTTTGACGTAGTAGCAGTTTTTTATTTATACATTGAAAAGTTTTTTGTTTTTTTTAATCTGTAGTATGATATTTTATTAATGGCTAGGCCAGAATTAAGAACATTCCCTTATTTTGGTAAATGTTGATCTAATGCATAAAAAGTAATTAAGATTTTTTTTTTTTTTTTGAAAATGGTAATGTATTTAGTGCAGTATTAATGCAGAGCTGATGATTGTAATGTTGAGGCAGTAAATGTAACATTTTGTATGACTTTCATGATTATTCTTTATCTCTCTACAGATTTCATTCTATAGTTAATAGGGCTGCAACACATTGATTAGTAAAATAATCTATTATGAATTACATTGTCATGTGACTATTGCACCACTCAATAGGTTATGGAATTTTGTGTGTATAATAAAAAAAAAAGTTGAGTTGCGCAGGGCAGAGCTGTGAAGCGAATTTGCGAGTGGTTGTGCTGTCCTACATCATTTTGGGGCTTGAATGTCACTTTATTTTACTTTGTAGCAGTAATTTATCAGCAGAAATGTATGGGGTGTTGCAAGACTGTGCGTGTGTCTAACACAGTGTGTGAATGTCAGTCGACCAAGACGGCATCGACCGATTAGTCGACTAAAGTTGACAGCCCTAGTGTGCGTGTATATCTATAGATACTTGCATGCATTTCTCCATATAAATCATGGCTAGACATTAAGTCTTATAAGTAATTCAATTGTTTGAATAAAGTTGCTTGTTTGGGGGGGGGGGAAGAAAAAATTGGAATTTTAAGTTTGTAAATGTATTTTTTGAAGCAACGTTAGTGTACTATATTGTTAAATATGTACTTGTTTGTTTTCCAGAACATAAAACGGATGATTATGTAATAGAAATTGTTTTTTTGTGTTTGTTTGGTTAACAAAGATATTTTCTGTTTGTTTCAGGTTCCTGCAGTGAAAGTGAAGGTGATCCATGTTGGCTCTGCGCCTAAAATGGTTGATATGTTTGGTGTGATGGTTGAGATGCAGACTTGTCACATCGCTGATCACACAGACTATATAAAGATTCAGTTGTGGGAAAGGCAGCTTGGAGCGTTGATCAATGGCCGATCGTATGACATCACGAATGTGTCTACCAGGGAGTTTGGTGGTGAGATGTTCCTGACTGCAAATAGATACACTGAGCTGAATGAGGTGGCAGCTTTGCTTGATGTGAGTGTAGATTCTTCATTTGATGAAGGGGAAGCCAGATCATTGACTGGTAATGTCACTGCTGCAGAGGTCACTGTGCGGCGATGCTGTACGAAGTGTTCTGTCTGGCAGGCAGAGTTTGATGGTAAACGGAAATTTCATCGCTGTGAAAAGTGTGGGATGCTGTAGACGTCAGAAAGTTTCCAGGCCAATGCAACTGCCAAAGTGTCCTTGTCAGGAGATTTTGGAGAAGAGGATGTGAAAGTGCCAAATTCAGTATTGAGAAATTATTTGGAGAAAGAGGGACTGCTTGCGCTACTGTTGGATAGACAGGACATTGAGGAGCATTTGTTTGAGATGGGAATGTGCAGTTTTAAAATGGTGGACAACACTGTGATTGCACTGATGAAGGTGGAGAATGCTGTTAAGCCTGTGGCTGAAGAGTCAAATTTGCTTGAAGCTGAAGGCATTGATATGGACAATTGGTTTGCTGAAGGTGATGATGTGTTAGATGAGCCTGTGCCAGCTACAAGTCAGAAGTGAAATTCACTGAACAAGTTCATTAATGTTAACTGAGTAGGACACTTTACAAGTTAATTCAACTATATTGTTCTATATATATATATATTTTTTTTGTGTGTGTAATATTAGTTATATTAAAAATATTTTGTAACCGTTTAAATTTATGTTATTTGAAGTGGTAAGTTTAATGCTTGGAGATTTTTGTTTTTATTATATAAATATATAAATTATATATATTATATAAATATATATATATATAATATATATAATTATATGGAAAAAAGGAAGGAAAAAGTACAAACTGCTCCTGGAATGTCTAGACGGCAGCAGAAAATTGAAGGGTTAGTTAGAGAAAGGAGACAGCTGAGGAAGCAATGGAAAAAAGAGCAGAACAAAGTCAGAAGGAGGGACTCAATCTCTTACAAAGGGCCATAAAAGATAAGCTGGCAACATTACGCAGAGCTGAGCGTCTACGGAAACGCTACAAAAAGAAGGAACGTGCGAGGGCTAATTTCTATAAAGACCCATTCAAATTCGTAAAGAAGTTATTCACCAGTGAGAACAATGGCACTTTAAAAGCATCTCGAGTTGAGCTAGAGAGATATTTGGAGGAAACGCATACAGATGCAAAAAGGCATGAGCATATGTCAATTCCATCAGACATACCACCTATCAACCCACCAGAATACCAAATGGAGGTCTGTGCACCTAAGTGGAAAGAGGTAGAGCAGGCTGTGAGAAAGGCAAGGGCTTCATCATCTCCAGGGCCTAATGGAGTTCCGTACAGAGTGTACAAGAGTGCTTCAGGAGTTCTGCGAATTCTGTGGGAATTGAAAAGTGGCATGGGAAAAACAGGTTGTACCTAGAGCATGGCGCAGAGCAGGTGGAGTCTTTATACCTAAAGAAAAAGATGCTACAAGCATCAGTCAGTTTCGTCCTATTTCACTATTAAACGTTGAAGGTAAGATTTTCTTCAGCATTATTGCCCAGAGATTGTCCACCTACCTATTAAAGAATGGCTTCATTGACACTTCAGTTCAAAAAGCGGGCATTCCAGGGTTCTCAGGATGCTTAGAACACATCAATGTTATTTGGCAACGAATTCAGTCAGCAAAAAAGGAGAGGAAGGAGCTCCATGTGACATTCCTGGATTTGGCTAATGCATATGGGTCAGTGCCACATGAGCTTCTTTGGGCAGCATTTGATTTTTTCAGAGTACCAATGTCAATAACAAATTTAGTGAAAGCCTATTTTGGAGATTTGCAATTTAGTTTCTCAACTCCAAAATTCAGCACTGCATGGCAATGCTTAGAGGTTGGAATAATGGCAGGATGCACCATTTCTCCACTGGCTTTTACCATGGCAATGGAAGTAATCATTAGGGCATCAAGATAGGTAGTAGGAGGAGAGCGCTTGGCTTCTGGGATGCGACTACCACCAATCAGAGCATACATGGATGACATGACAACCATGACTACAACAGTAGCCTGCACTTATCGGTTATTGGGGAAGTTAACAGATAATATTGAATGGGCACAAATGCAATTTAAGCCCTCTAAATCAAGGAGCATCTCGATAGTTAAAGGAAAGGTTGTAGATAAAACATTCTTCATTAATGGTGAGGCAATACCAACAGTTTCTGAGAAGCCAGTGAAGAGTCTTGGGAGATGGTACGATGGAGATCTAAAGGACACAGTTCGAGTGGGAGAAGTTAGACGACAAGCAGTGGAAGGGTTGAAGAGCATAAACAGCTGTGCTCTACCAGGCAAACTAAAACTCTGGTGCTTTCAGTTTGGTCTACTGCCGAGGTTGCTGTGGCCACTGACTGTGTAGTCAAGTCAAGTCAAGTCACCTTTATTTATATAGCGCTTTTTACAATTCAAATTGTTTCAAAGCAGCTTTACAGAGATAACAGAAAAACAATGTTGTAATAGTATTGTTAAATTCAAAATTAAATGTTAAATGTCCCCAACTAAGCAAGCCAAAAGCCAATGGCAACAAAGGCGAAGAGAGGCGAAAAAGGCAACAGTGGCAAGGAACCAAAACTCCATCAGGTGACAGAATGGAGAAAAAAACCTTGGGAGAACCCAGGCTCAGTCAGGGGGCCAGTCCTCCTTTGGCCAACAAACGAACAGTGTATGATTATGAGTTAGGCAGCATAACGTCAGGAGTCAGATGTGATCAGAACTTTCATGATATTTATCCAGTTCATCTGGTTGGGTTGGGTCATCCGGCCGGTGAGGAGATGAGTGTGTTGAGGGGTTCATGGGCCTTCACAGTGTTGATGGGCTGGCTCATCAGGGATGCGTTGTCATCGTGTCCATGTGATGGTCCTTCCTCAGATCTGGATATGGCCTGGATCCGGCGGTTCGCGGTAAACCTCGGGATAAACAGAGACTAATATTAGCGTAGACGCCATCCTTCTTATGATGTACAAAGTACATCAGGAATTATGGGAAGTGTTCCCGGTTCCGGCTGATCTAAACTATGCAGCCTAACATTGAATTATAGAAATCTATAATGTGTTATGTGTATGCTAAGCCAAAGAGATGTGTTTTTAGTCTAGATTTAAACTGACAGACTGTATCTGCTTCCCGGACTGTGTTAGGAAGATTGTTCCAAAGTTTTGGTGCTAAATAGGAAAAGGATCTACCGCCAGCAGTCGATTTTGATATTCTAGGTATTATCAACTGGCCAGAATTTTGAGATCGCAATAGACGTGAAGGACTATAATGCGTTAAGAGCTCGCTCAAGTACTGGGGAGCTAAACCATTTAGTGCTTTGTAAGTAATCAGCAATATTTTAAAATTTATACGATGTTTAATAGGCAGCCAATGCAGTGTTGACAGAACCGGGCTAATATGGTCATACTTCCTGGTTCTGGTAAGAACTCTAGCGGCTGCGTTTTGAACTAGCTGTAGTTTGTTTATTAAGCGTGCAGGGCAACCACCCAGAAGAGCATTACAATAATCTAGCCTGGATGTCATGAATGCATGAACTAATTGTTCCGCATTTGTCAGTGAGAGCATATGACGTAATTTAGATATATTTTTAAGATGGAAAAATGCGGTTTTACAGATACTAGACACGTGACTTTCAAATGAAAGATTGGTATCAAAGAGCACACCCAGGTTCCTAACCGACGACGAAGACTTAACAGAGCAGCCATCAATTGTTAGACAGTATTCTGGGTTATTACGTGTGGCAGTTTTTTGTCCAATGATTAGAATCTCTGTTTTTTCAGAATTTAGTAATAGGAAATTACTGGTCATCCAATTTTTTATATCAGCTATGCATTCCGTTAATTTTAAGAATTGGTAAGTTTCGTTAGGTTTTGAAGAAATATACAGCTGAGTATCATCAGCATAACAGTGAAAGCTAATTCCATATTTCCTAATGATATCTCCTAATGGCAGCATGTACAGAGTGAACAGCAGCGGTCCTAGTACTGAGCCTTGTGGTACGCCGTACTGAACTTGTGATCGATAAGACATCTCTTCATTTACTGCTACAAACTGAAAACGGTCAGATAAGTATGATTTAAACCATGCTAGTGCAATTCCACTAATGCCAACATAGTTTTCTAGTCTATTTAAAAGAATGTTGTGGTCGATAGTATCAAATGCAGCACTAAGATCAAGTAACACTAACAGAGAGATACAACCACGATCGGATGATAAGAGCAAATCATTTGTGACTTTAATGAGAGCAGTCTCAGTACTATGGTACGGTCTAAATCCGGACTGAAAATCCTCGCAGATATTATTTCTTTCTAAAAAGGAACACAGTTGTGATGATACTGCTTTTTCTAGTATCTTTGACAGAAAAGGCAGATTTGAGATTGGCCTGTAATTGACTAATTCTGTAGGATCAAGTTGCGGTTTTTTAACAAGCGGTTTAATCATAGCCAACTTAAAGGTTTTTGGTACGTATCCTAGAGACAAAGATGAATTAATGATATTTAGAAGAGGATCTATGACCTCTGGAAGCATCTCTTTCAGTAGCTTAGTCGGTATAGGGTCTAGCATACAAGTTGTGGATTTAGATGAATTAACAAGTTTGCAAAATTCTTCCTCTCCTATAGCAACAAATGAATCAAAATGTTCCTCACGGAGACTACAATGCACTCCCTGATGCGCTACTGTAGTAGACGGTTGCATAGTTATAATTTTGTCCCTGATATTATAGATCTTATAAGTGAAGAAGTTCATAAAGTCATTACTGCTGTGTTTCTTGGAAACTTCTGGGCTTGAAGCTTTCTTTTTCGTTAGTTTAGCCACTTGTTCAAATAAATACCTAGGATTATGTTTATTTTCTTCTAATAAGGTTGAAAAATAATCCGTTCTAGCATCTTTTAATGCCTCTCTGTAAGCAATCGAGCTCTCCTTCCATGAAATCCGAAATACCTCTAGTTTTGTTTTCTTCCAGTTTCGTTCCATTTTTCTGGCTGCTCTCTTAAGGGCCCGGGTGTGCTCGTTGTACCACGGCGTTGGACTATTTTCTTTAATCTTCTTTAAGCGCAACGGAGCAACTATGTCTAAAGTGCTGGAAAAGAGAGATTTAAACGTTTCTGTTGCAATATCAAGTTCTTCTAAGCTATCCGGGATGCTGAGATTATGAAACTGATTAGGAAGATTATTAATAAAGCCATCTTTAGTGGCAGAAGTGATAGGTCTAACATATTTATAACACGGAGTCGGCTTTGCAGCCTTGGCTAAATGTAATTTACACGAGACTAGATAATGATCTGAGATGTCGTCGCTCTGCTGCAGAATTTCAACGGCATCAACATCTATTCCATGAGATAATATTAGATCTAGAGTATGATTACGACAATGAGTAGGTTCTGACACGTGTTGTCTCACTCCAATTGAGTTTATAATGTCTTTAAATGCCAGTCCCAATGCATCTTTTTCATTATCTACATGTATATTAAAATCACCAACAATTAGGACTTTATCGGCAGCCAATACTAATTTTGATAGAAAGTCAGCAAATTCTTTGATAAAATCTTTATGGTGCCCTGGTGGCCTGTATACAGTAGCCAGCAGAATTTTCAAATGTGATTTATTGTTTACACTATGTATTTTTACATTAAGCACCAACACTTCAAAAGAAGTATATTTAAAACTAGATTTCTTAGTGGTTTTGAAAATATTACTATAAATTACAGCAACACCTCCCCCTTTGCCTTTCGGACGAGGCTCATGTTTATAACAGTAATCTTGCGGAGTGGACTCATTTAAAGTAATGTAATCGTTTGGTTTTAGCCAGGTTTCTGTCAAACACAGCACATCTAGGTTATAGTCTGTAATCTTATCATTAACTATGAGCGCTTTTGAATTAAGGGATCGAATATTCAACAACCCAAGCTTTATCGTTTGCTCATCTGTATTATATCTGTTTTTTATTTGTTGAACATCAATTAAACTTTTAACCTTAGAAAGTTTTGGCAGTTTTTTGGATTTCCAAATTCGGGGAACAGACACAGTCTCTATATGATGATATCTAGATGAAAGAGCCTCTATGTGATGGGATTTATCTGACCTTGGTGACGTGAGGCCGCTAGCAGACGGTCGGTTAAGCCAGTCTGTCTGCTTCCTGACCTGAGCCCCAGATTGTCATGTTTTATCTCTAAGACTATGAGCCAAATTACTAGAGAGAAGAGCAGCACCATCCCAGGAGGGATGAATACCATCTCTTTTCAACAGGTCAGGTTTGCCCCAAAAACTTTTCCAATTGTCTATGAATTCTATATTATTTTGCGGACACCAATTAGACAACCAGCCATTGAGTGAACACAATCTACTAACTATCTCATCACTCCTTCGAACAGGAAGGGGACCAGAGCAAATTACAGTGCCTGACATCGTACTTGCCAGTTCAAACACCTCTTTAATATTAATTTTGGTGATCTCCGACTGGCGAAGTCGAACATCATTTGTGCCGACGTGAATAACAATCTTAGAGAATTTACGATTAGCATTAGCCAGCACTTTTAAATTTGCTTTGATGTCAGGCGCTCTGGCTCCCGGCAAACATGTGACTATGGTGGCTGGTGTCTCTATTTTCACGTTCCGTGTAATAGAATCGCCAATTACCAGGGCATAATCAACATAATTCTCAGTGGGTGTTTCACTGAGTGGGGCAAATCGATTTGTTATGGTAATCGGAACAGAAGAGTGGTTTTTTGATCCGCGACTAGAGCGATCTCTCACAGTTACCCATCTGCCTGGCTGCACAGGCAATAACTCAGCCGGAACCGAATCATGTAAATGATTCACTATGCTAGGCGCATCCAAAATAGTATCTAAGGCTCGAGCACACTTACTATCCTCAATTAAAGTTTGGATGCGTGTCTCTAATTCTGAAATCTTCTCCGTCAGCCTGACTGTCTCCTTGCATTTATCACATATAAACCCTATATTGCCGACGGGGAAGGCTATAGTAAACATGTGGCATGAGGTGCAGGTGACAATAACAGGACAAGACATTACTCACCGTGTTTGTTGACTGATTCTTACTCACCTGGGCTTTTTACGAACTCAGAGGCGCGGGCGCGCACGAGAAAAATAAATAAATAAATAACTAAGCGCACGGGCGAAGCGTTAACAGGCTAACGAGATACAAGCGTGTTGTGCTAACAGTAACGGAAGCTAGCGATGTTAGGTTAGTCTGAGATGTTAGGTAAACTATATTAGTAGTATAAACTCTAGAAATGATCGTAAATTTATGGTTCAAAACAGAGAGAAATACGAGGCTTTAGATGGAGCTTACAGCCTCGGAGCAAACACACTCACACACAGCAGGCAGCGAGGCAGACAGGAGCAATCGAATAGCAAGGGGTGTACGAGGTTTCTTTGACAACAGTGGATAAGCTGGAAGCGTTAATAAGTTCATACATCAGGAAATGGTTGGGAGTTCCACGCTGCCTCAGCAGAGTGGGACTTTATAGTAAAGGAATATTGCAGCTGCCAGTCTCTGCTTTAACCGAGGAGTTTAAGTGTGCCAAGGTCAGACTGGAAATGACATTAGTAGAGTCACGTGACAAATGTGTAAGGGAGGCAGCCCCTGTGTTAAAACCTGGTAGAAAGTGGTCAGCAAAGAAATCTGTAGTAGAGGCAAAGGCTGACCTTCAAATTGGGGATATCGTGGGACAGGTACAGCATGGAAGAGGGGGTTTTGGGCTCAGTTTAGCTCCTCCTAAATGGCACAAGGCAGGCCCAGCTCAAAGGAGGAAGCTGGTAGTCAACGAGGTGCGAAAGCAGGAGGAGAGGATGAGGAGTATAAAGGCCATTTCCCAGGCCAAGCAGGGAGAGTGGATGAGATGGGAGAGTGTGGAACAACGCAAGATGGGCTGGCAAGACCTTTGGTCAATGGAAGAGAGTAGGATCAGTTTCCTTATTAGGTCAACATATGATGTTCTCCCATCACCGCAGAACCTAAACCTCTGGGTAGGAGAGGATCCCTCTTGTCCTTTGTGTTCAACACCTGCCACATTAAGGCACATTTTGACAGGATGTAAGGTGGCTCTTAGCCAGGGTCGGTTTACTTGGCGCCATGACCAAGTACTGAGATGTTTGGCTTTAGCATTGGAAGGCAAGCGTAGGATGACCAATAAGTTGCCGCCTGTTCTAGTAAAACATTACACGCAGAAGACAATATTCCTCCGCCCAGGCGAGCAACCACCAAGAAAAGGTGTTAACACCAATTCTCGCCCTGGACAACTGGAAGCTGCTAGGGACTGGAAGATGCTGGCTGATCTTGATCAACGGCTTATTGTTCCACCTGAGATTGCCACCACTAACCTACGACCAGATATTGTTTTGTGGTTTGGATCAGCACACATTGTTCAACTGATAGAGTTGACAGTGCCATGGGAGGATGCTGTAGATGAGGCATATGAGAGGAAGAAACTGCGGTATGCTCATCTGGCCACTGAAGCAGAACAGCGAGGATGGAGAGTCCAGGTTTATCCAGTGGAAGTGGGTTGTCGAGGTTTTGTGGCACACTCTACAACCCGGTTCCTCAGAGACGTCGGATTCAGCGGCCAAGAGTTGCGTCGCACAGTAAAGAACTTATCTGAAGCAGCAGAAAGGAGCAGAAACTGGCTGTGGTTGAGACGGAAAGATTCTAGCTGGCTGTGTACAGGCCGCCACGCTACGGTTTCGTAGAATTCTTGAAAAACTTGAAGAGTCTGTTGGTTTATTTGTATAGGTTGTATAGTATCTACAGTCATTACGTTCCTGTGTATATTGCATGAATGACGGGTGGTTGGGCAGATATTGTGTTTTGCGGTAGGTGGAATGCCATACGGAACCGTTGCCACTGTAACTGCTTTAACGCACCAGTGGTGCTCGACAGCCTTAGTCAAACGGGTTGGCGCGTATGGTTGGGTTGCGGAGAGATTGTGAGATTGTGGTTAGGTCTCAGCAGCAGGAGGGATGTAGAGGTCAGTAAGCTGGGCTGAGTTGAGTGGGGGACAGAGGGGGGTGACTCTGGGACGCCAGAGTCACTGTCGAGCCCTCTTGAGGTGTCGTGGGCTAGTCGACGAAACACTGAGGACGGAAGGTGCCCACTTGAAGACCCTAGAGATGTCCCCTACTCGGCTCAATCCAGACGGTTGTCGTGTTGGTCCACTAGGGAGACCACACTGTAGTTGCAGCCGTCGTGTGTGCTGACGCGCCAAGTACACTGCAGCCGTTAACGCCGGACAGAAGGGGAGTCACACCCTCATATGGAAAGAAGCGTAAATGGATGGAGAAGCATAGTTTACTGTAAAGCTACGTCTTAGTGTTGCTTATCTTGGCGAAAGCCGAGTACAAATCAGCATGAAGTTTTAACATCTACTCTCGTGTAATGGAAATCATTATATATTTATTTTTTATTTAACCGTTTGCACTTGTTTACATTGGTTCTGAAGTGTCAAGAGAGGTTTTTATTTATGAAAGACAACTATAGCCTGTTTTGTAAAGTTTTAAATAAAAAATAAAAATAAAAAATTTTATTTGGAAAGTTGTTTTTATAGTTGGTTTTGTCATGTTATAAGACTAAGTGTTTCAATAAAAGAATTCTTTAAATGTATTGAATTTGTGTTTTACTTGTATGTGTTATGAAGGGAGTATTTGGTATTTGCTACTGATCAACATTAGAGGTGGCTGTTTTTTTTCAGTTACATTTAAAAGTTATCTAGTGATGCAGTAGTTGAAATTAACTTTAGAAAACAACAGTCATTCAACATGTTTTTCTTTAATTGTAAATATTAATTTTAACTGGCAGTGTTTAAATAGTCTTTAAACACTACTGGCAGTGTTCGCACTAAACATATTTTCTTGGTGATATATTCTATTTACACTAAAAATAGCAGTTCTTTGCAATATGTGCCAGTAGTTAGATAATTTTTAGGTTTCTAAATTGTTACAGACATTATTTGCAATCTCAGTATTGTTCATGAACCGGATGCAATAATACTGTTATATTAAAATTATGTTTTGGACAACGCTTTATTGGGACAATATGTAATCCCTAACCCCACCCAATAAATAGGCCTATTTAATTAAACACTTGTTTGGCAAGAGAGAACTAAGTTTGTCAAAAGATTGATTGAGTTTTTTTTAATCTTGTGGCAGAATTGAACATTGGTAGGTTTGCAAACTAGGCAGACTCATTACACGTAGTGAAAATAGAAAATATGTTAACAAAATTGTTACATTATGCAGGAAAAGATTGTCTTATGTAAAATAAAATTAGATGTAAGCTTTTGTGTGAAGTGTACTAGTGTTTTAGTTTACAAAGACTCTTTTTATGTATGACGAACATCAAGAGTAATAAATGTGGTAAGTTTCCTTAATGTAGTAGCCTGGTTAAAACCAGACCCTTCTCAGTTTGAAACTGAGTTAGGGTCTGGCAAAGCTCCATAGACAAATAATTTCCACAGGGGCGTCACCAACGGACGTCCCTCAAATGCCTCTTTGCGCAATTGGATAGACCTAAAAACCAATCAGAGCGATGAAGGAGATGACGTGTGCAGAGGGCTCTCGCTAAGACAGTCTATGGCTAAGACCCACCCATTCGTTTAGTATTGACCAACGGGGCTCGTTGTTGTGGGAAGGAGGAGGCGGAAACCGGCGAACATTAACACATTTTAATGACAAAATAAAACAAATACAAAGTCCCTCACGGTCGACTGCCGCCACACATAATGAAACAAAACATCAAATAAAATTCAGGCCTGTCCTCTCTCGATCTTCACCGTCGTCGCTCCTCCTTTTATGCTTCCGCTCCTCTGTGAGAGATCGAGACCGGCCTCACTCACGCCGTTCTCTCACGTCCCTCGGCTCGATCGTCCTGCTCACCACACTGGTATATCAGACTTTTGCCGAATCAAGACGGTAAGACAGCGATAACATCTTTTTTAGACATGAAGGCTTTGAGTGTTGTTCTTTGCTCGGGTTTTAACGAAAAGAAAAAAAATTAAATCGCTTAAAACAGACGCGATAGCTGATTCGAGTGATGTTTGATGGCGGCATCCATCTTTGTAATGTATCTGCTTCAAAATCCCAGCGCTGTCGTCATCGTGTAAAGCCCGCCCCAACGTTTCTGATTGGTGCCTCGATTTCTGCGGACTGGAAATGGGCTTGAATGAGCTCTTTGCCAGACTAACTTTCAGAGCAAATCTAAATTTGCCGGAAGTTGTCTGGGTTTTCCCAGGCTATTAATGTAGGTCAAGCCAGTAGACATACCTGTAGACACTTTTTTTTTTTTTTTTTAGATAGAAATTGAATAATTGAAATAAATTACATAGAGATGTAACCTTCCCCAGCCGGGTACACTTGTATAATGCTGGTATAAAGTCAAGTCAAGTCAAGTCACCTTTATTTATATAGCGCTTTTTACAATACAAATTGTTTCAAAGCAGCTTTACAGAGATAACAGGAAAACAATGTTGTAATAGTATTGTTAAATTCAAAATTAAATGTTAAATGTCCCCAACTAAGCAAGCCAAAAGCCAATGGCGACAAAAGCGAAGAGAGGCGAAAAAGGCAACAGTGGCAAGGAACCAAAACTCCATCAGGTGACAGAATGGAGAAAAAAACCTTGGGAGAACCCAGGCTCAGTCAGGGGGCCAGTCCTCCTTTGGCCAATGAACGAACAGTGTATGATTATGAGTTAGGCAGCATAATGTCAGGAGTCAGATGTGATCAGAACTTTGTGAAGGACTATAATGCGTTAAGAGCTCGCTCAAGTACTGGGGAGCTAAACCATTTAGTGCTTTGTAAGTAATCAGCAATATTTTAAAATGTATACGATGTTTAATAGGCAGCCAATGCAGTGTTGACAGAACCGGGCTAATATGGTCATACTTCCTGGTTCTGGTAAGAACTCTAGCGGCTGCGTTTTGAACTAGCTGTAGTTTGTTTATTAAGCGTGCAGGGCAACCACCCAGTAGAGCATTACAATAATCTAGCCTTGATGTCATGAATGCATGAACTAATTGTTCCGCATTTGTCAGTGAGAGCATATGACGTAATTTAGATATATTTTTAAGATGGAAAAATGCGGTTTTACAGATACTAGACACGTGACTTTCAAATGAAAGATTGGTATCAAAGAGCACACCCTGGTTCCTAACTGACGACGAAGACTTAACAGAGCAGCCATCGATTGTTAGACAGTATTCTGGGTTATTACGTGTGGCAGTTTTTTGTCCAATGATTAGAATATATTCTAATCTGTTTTTTATATTCTGTTTTTTCAGAATTTAGTAATAGGAAATTACTGGTCATCCAATTTTTTATATCAGCTATGCATTCCGTTAATTTTGAGAATTGGTAAGTTTCGTTAGGTTTTGAAGAAATATACAGCTGAGTATCATCAGCATAACAGTGGAAGCTAATTCCATATTTCCTAATGATATATCCTAATGGTAGCATGTACAGAGTGAACAGCAGCGGTCGTAGTACTGAGCCTTGTGGTACGCCATACTGAACTTGTGATCGATAAGACATCTCTTCATTTACTGCTACAAACTGATAACGGTCAGATAAGTATGATTTAAACCATGCTAGTGCAATTCCACTAATGCCAACATAGTTTTCTAGTCTATTTAAAAGAATGTTGTGGTCGATAGTATCAAATGCAGCACTAAGATCAAGTAACACTAATAGAGAGATACAACCACGATCGGATGATAAGAGCAAATCATTTGTGACTTTAATGAGAGCAGTCTCAGTACTATGGTATGGTCTAAATCCGGACTGAAAATCCTCGCAGATATTATTTCTTTCTAAAAAGGAACAAAGTTGTGATGAAACTGCTTTTTCTAGTATCTTTGACAGAAAAGGCGCTGTCCCAGTTTAAAACCAGATTAAAGACGCATCTCTTTAACCAAGCATTCACATAATGCTTACCTTTTATACTACTGCCGAATCAGATCGAATGCATTAATATTATGAACATCAGCTACGCTAATTATTTCTCATCTGCCTTTCTGCTGTTATCTCGGGACGCAAGTCCCGAGGTAAATAGCGTTCGTCAGCTCCAGTTTGTATCCAGCCTCTCACGGAGACTTCGGATGATCCAACACCTGTGATGAGACGACTAAACGCCTGTGGAGAGACGACTCGACGCCTGTGAAGAGACGACTCAACGCCGGCGATATGTTATGCCCTAAATTAATACATGATGAACTAACTGTATTTTCTCTGTACATTTTTAATGCACTTTCTGTAAAGCTGCTTTGAAACAATGTGTATTGTGAAAAGCGCTATACAAATAAATTTGAATTGAATTGAATTGAATTGAAAAGGCAGATTCGAGATTGGCCTATAATTGACTAATTCTGTCGGATCAAGTTGCGGTTTTTTAACAAGCGGTTTAATCATAGCCAACTTAAAGGTTTTTGGTACGTATCCTAGAGACAAAGATGAATTAATGATATTTAGAAGAGGATCTATGACCTCTGGAAGCATCTCTTTCAGTAGCTTAGTCGGTATAGGGTCTAGCATACAAGTTGTCGATTTAGATGAATTAACAAGTTTGCAAAATTCTTCCTCTCCTATAGCAACAAATGAATCAAAATGTTCCTCACGGAGACTACAATGCACTCCCTGATGCGCTACTGTAGTAGACGGTTGCATAGTTATAATTTTGTCCCTGATATTATAGATCTTATAAGTGAAGAAGTTCATAAAGTCATTACTGCTGTGTTTCTTGGAAACTTCTGGGCTTGAAGCTTTCTTTTTCGTTAGTTTAGCCACTTGTTCAAATAAATACCTAGGATTATGTTTATTTTCTTCTAATAGGGTTGAAAAATAATCCGTTCTAGCATCTTTTAATGCCTCTCTGTAAACAATCGAGCTCTCCTTCCATGAAATCCGAAATACCTCTAGTTTTGTTTTCTTCCAGTTTCGCTCCATTTTTCTGGCTGCTCTCTTAAGGGCCCGGGTGTGCTCGTTGTACCACGGCGTTGGACTATTTTCTTTAATCTTCTTTAAGCGCAACGGAGCAACTATGTCTAAAGTGCTGGAAAATAGAGATTCAAACGTTTCTGTTGCAATATCAAGTTCTTCTAAGCTATCCGGGATGCTGAGATGATGAAACTGATTAGGAAGATTATTAATAAAGCCATCTTTAGTGGCAGAAGTGATAGGTCTAACATATTTATAACACGGAGTCGGCTTTGCAGCCTTGGCTAAATGTAATTTACACGAGACTAGATAATGATCTGAGATGTCGTCACTCTGCTGCAGAATTTCAACGGCATCAACATCTATTCCATGAGATAATATTAGATCTAGAGTATGATTACGACAATGAGTAGGTTCTGACACGTGTTGTCTCACTCCAATTGAGTTTATAATGTCTTTAAATGCCAATCCCAATGCATCTTTTTCATTATCTACATGTATATTAACCCTCTGGGGTCTGAGATCACGCCGGCGTGATCTGGTCGCTTTTTTTCTTATCAGTGCAAAAGAGACTTAAAATACTCGGTTGATTTTGATCGTACATATAAGTGTTGTACATCATTAGATCGTGTTAAGTGTCTATTTTTTTTGTGGATACTCACAATAAAAACAAAGTGTTGTGCTTTTCACCAAATAAAGAAAAACAAACATGATGCGAGTTCTGCGTTCTCTCTGTCTGTGAAGTCCATTCTGAAACGCGTCCTAAGATTAACTGTAACTCCGCGATTACTTGTCACACAGGCACGAGATATTTTTCTTTATGAAGCTTGAATTCTCTTCTTTTAAATGAAGTAATTTATATAAAAAACAAATATTCTCAGTTTATGCAATCCGTTTGAAACCAAGGAGAGGTCCTGTTTTTTCTTTCTCCCCTCATTATTTTTAATGAGTTGAGGCCGCCACGCCCCCGGCGCTATTCACATGTAAATAGTTTAGGTGATCGCACACGCCCCGATCAATGCCATAAAAACACAAAGATTCTTCATGAGATTCACTGATAGTTCATCGCGTTTTGAGGATGGCACGCTACTCCGGTGAAGAAGCCCGTCAAATGATTCTGGACAGCGAGGAAGAATTCACCTTTTCCTCAGAGTGCAACACAGACGACAAACGGCTGCATTTTGAAGAGCGAATTGATCCCGCCGAGGATACAAGTTTAGAGTAAGTTGTTTAGTGTTATATACTTCTTATTCTGATAATATAGAACTCATATGAATTTTCAGACTATATTTTGCTTCGTTTTGGCTAGCTTTTGACATACTACGTGAAAGATTGCCTTACAATATCCCTAACATTCGTGTATGCTCAAGTGTAAACTTTCAATGTGATAACGTTACTCTCTAAACATTTGTATATTAAATATATTTCACTCAGTTTTGATTAGCTTATGCATAATGTAGCTTATTTGCGAATATCTGCTTAGGTGTAAATATAATGTGATTTAGTGCAAATATATTTCAGCCTCCGGTAAAATACTGTCTAAATACTAGACATTATATGTTTATATATAAATGTTCTGTTTTGGTTAGCCTATGACACTGCTTATCTTGCTAAAATACTGCCTTATGCACAGATGATTGTGAATACAGTGTAAATGTTTGAAATGCTCTAAATGTGTGCGGTCTATATGGCCCATCAACACTCGCGGTGTATATTTCGCGGTGTATAGATATAGATATTTCTCCGTCCTATGGCCCATCAACAGATATACATTGTGCGTCCATACCCATTAATTGCCCATCAGTTTACTTTGGATTATGTATGCTAACAGTTTTGTTGTTGTTGTTGTTTTATAGAAATGTGTCTGCATCACGCACTCCTTCTCCAGCACCTCGCAGAGGGGAACGCAGGCGTCGTTCAGTTCTCCGTGCGATCGAGAATCATACTGAGTAAGTGCACAGACGTAATATTTACATTAGTGATCAGTGTTGTGCTAGTTACTAAGAAATTAAGTTTTTACTACATGAATGAATATTTGAGCAATACAATTGTACCTCGATCATTCTTGTTAGTTCATAGTAGGCCTACATTATCTAAGGTAATAACAGATACAATAAAAAAATTTAACTCAATTTAAAATGTTTAAGTAAATGTTGAAATTAAAAAACTAACAATGAATGATACTTCTACAACATTTATTAACCCTTTAGAACCTGAAGCTAAAATAGGTGTTTTTCACATATTTAGATTTTTGGACTGTAAAATTCTAAAACAAAGTGCTATCTTCATGTGCAAGGTGTAATTTTTTTCAGAAACAGATTAGCTTTCAGCAAATTACAGTTATTGACCATTATTGTGTGTGGTGAGTTTGTAAATAGAATTTAAATAGACAAAAATAAAAAAAACGAGAATACATTTTCTGATTTTTATTTAGAAAAAAACTGAAAAAAATCACGAACGAAAGACACTTCATACACATGCACCACATGCACACTCCGTGCAGCTTGTAATCTCCATGCTCGTGCTGCCTCACGTGTTAACGTAAACAACTCAGCCAGTGAGTTTGTTATGTGTCCTCTCGCTCTGTATAATGCTAGCAGTCTCTTCAGTGCTCTTGTACTGTGTAACAGCGCACACTTGTTTTTTACAGATGTGACAATGAACATGTCCAGGCACCTGTCCCGAAGAGAGCCAAGGCAAACAAGCAGGCAAGCAACAGGCAGTCCACTCTGTCATGGAAAACAGAGACTGATGTTGACATGGTTCCACAGACTGTGCGATTCCTTCCTGCACGGGAAGCTGGACCGCAACTGAGTTCTGTAGACTCGCATTCGCCCATGAGTCTATTCAAACTATTTTTTTCAGAAAGTGCTGTGTCTACTCTGTGCCACAACACCAATGCTCAGGCTGCTAAGGCAGCTGCAAAAGGCTGCAAATATAAATGGACAGATGTCATTCAACGGGGCATAAGCATTTACTGTGAGATACCTGCCTTTACTTTTGTTTATTTATCGCTCACAATTGCTTTGTTTATAGCTGACTGATTATTTATTTATTTTACTCACATTTGATTTGCTTAGAGCAAATTTAGAACATTTAGTTTCTCCACACAGAGGAATTACAATAAAACAGATTGAAAAACAAAACCTTTGAATCTCCTCTCATTCTTTGTTCAGGCTGCTTCACCCTAATGGGCCATTGGGGGAGTGTCTGTCACACCCCTGGTCTGAATCTCATTAATATTCATGGGCTATTACCACTCCCACGCATAAACCTCTTCAGACAAAAAAACTGTCATACAAAGTATAAATTAGTGTTTCGTTTTATGTGAACGATTAGATGGGATGATTTTCACATCATTTTGAAGCCAGAACTCGAAGCTACAACATCCATTTGTCAAAAGTCTTGTGGACACATATTTAGCATTTGTTTTGTGGTCTTATTTCAGCAAGTTTCATTTTTATTTTTTTCAATAACCACGCATAAACATTATTCTCTTAAAAATACAAACATGTACGTAGATGTTAATCACATATTATCGTAACGCCGTTTGTGCTATATAGAGTGAATTTACACCTTTGCCATTAACATGTTTATAAATAACTGAAAAAAGCACAAATGTCAGAGCATGTCAGAACATCCCAATAGCCCCAAAAACACTGCAGACCCCAGAGGGTTAAAATCACCAACAATTAGGACTTTATCGGCAGCCAATACTAATTCTGATAGAAAGTCAGCAAATTCTTTGATAAAATCTTTATGGTGCCCTGGTGGCCTGTATACAGTAGCCAGCAGAATTCTCAAACGTGATTTATTGTTTACACTATATATTTTTACATTAAGCACCAACACTTCAAAAGAAGTATATTTAAAACTAGATTTCTTAGTGGTTTTGAAAATATTACTATAAATTACAGCAACACCTCCCCCTTTGCCTTTCGGACGAGGCTCATGTTTATAACAGTAATCTTGCGGAGTGGACTCATTTAAAGTAATGTAATCGTTTGGTTTTAGCCAGGTTTCTGTCAAACACAGCACATCTAGGTTATAGTCTGTAATCTTATCATTAACTATGAGCGCTTTTGAATTAAGGGATCGAATATTCAACAACCCAAGCTTTATCGTTTGCTCATCTGTATTATATCTGTTTTTTATTTGTTGAACATCAATTAAACTTTTAACCTTAGAAAGGTTTGGCAGTTTTTTGGATTTCCAAATTCGGGGAACAGACACAGTCTCTATATGATGATATCTAGGTGAAAGAGGCTCTATGTGATGGGATTTATCTGACCTTGGTGACGTGAGGCCGCTAGCAGACGGTCGGTTTAGCCAGTCTGTCTGCTTCCTGACCTGAGCCCCAGGTTGTCATGTTTTATCTCTAAGACTATGAGCCAAATTACTAGAGAGAAGAGCAGCACCATCCCAGGAGGGATGAATACCATCTCTTTTTAACAGG
Source organism: Semotilus atromaculatus (assembly GCA_031834385.1). Taxonomy (NCBI): domain Eukaryota; kingdom Metazoa; phylum Chordata; class Actinopteri; order Cypriniformes; family Leuciscidae; genus Semotilus; species Semotilus atromaculatus. The sequence continues at coordinate 32,307,680 of JAULUF010000026.1, read as the reverse complement.
TCAGGTTTGCCCCAAAAACTTTTCCAATTGTCTATGAATTCTATATTATTTTGCGGACACCAATTAGACAACCAGCCATTGAGTGAACACAATCTACTATCTCATCACTCCTTCGAACAGGAAGGGGACCAGAGCAAATTACAGTGCCTGACATCGTACTTGCGAGTTCAAACACCTCTTTAATATTAATTTTGGTGATCTCCGACTGGCGAAGTCGAACATCATTTGTGCCGACGTGAATAACAATCTTAGAGAATTTACGATTAGCATTAGCCAGCACTTTTAAATTTGCTTTGATGTCAGGCGCTCTGGCTCCCGGCAAACATGTGACTATGGTGGCTGGTGTCTCTATTTTCACGTTCCGTGTAATAGAATCGCCAATTACCAGGGCACAATCAACATAATTCTCAGTGGGTGTTTCACTGAGTGGGGCAAATCGATTTGTTATGGTGATCGGAACAGAAGAGTGGTTTTTTGATCCGCGACTAGAGCGATCTCTCACAGTTACCCATCTGCCTGGCTGCACAGGCAATAACTCAGCCGGAACCGAATCATGTAAATGGTTCACTATGCTAGGCGCATCCAAAGTAGTATCTAAGGCTCGAGCACACTTACTATCCTCGATTAAAGTTTGGATGTGTGTCTCTAATTCTGAAATCTTCTCCGTCAGCCTGACTGTCTCCTTGCATTTATCACATATAAACCCTATATTGCCGACGGGGAAGGCTATGGTAAACATGTGGCATGAGGTGCAGGTGACAATAACAGGACAAGACATTACTCACCGTGTTTGTTGACTGATTCTTACTCACCTAGGCTTTTTATGAACTCAGAGGCGCGGGCGCGCACGAGAAAAATAAATAAATAAATAACTGAGCGCACGGGCGGCGCGTTAACAGGCTAACGAGATACAAGCGTGTTGTGTTAACAATAACGGAAGCTAGCGATGTTAGGTTAGTCTGAGATGTTAGGTAAACTGTTTTAGTAGTATAAACACTAGAAATGATCGTAAATGTATGGTTCAAAACAGAGAGAAATACGAGAGTTTAGATGGAGCTTACAGCCCCGGAGCAAACACACTCACACACAGCAGGCAGCGAGGCAGACAGTTAAAGGAGCTGTGGTATAACCGAGTAGTAGTAAAGTGTAGTGTTTGGTCCTTCCCTTGAAGATGATAGTAACAAGAAAATCAGCTCATACTGATGTGGCTCCAATTAAAAATTATATATTCTCATATGTTTAAGAATACTAAAAAAGCCAGGATGACCAAAACAGGTTGTAGAATATCCTAAGGTTTATTAAATAATCACTACAACTCACAATGCAATACAGTGTCCACATTTAAATAGTGGAACATTTTAAGTGACCCCAAAACTTAAATACATTTTCTAAAAATAGTCAGACCCAAAAGAGAATTTCAGTTACTTAAATTGCAAGTGAATTACAAATTTAAAATCAATAAAGACATTTTGGAATATATTAGTCTTAATTGATTCGTTTGAAACAGAATAACTTCTTTCTTGTATGTAATTAAATATTGCATCGTTTTTGACAACACTTGATTCATTAATATTAATGGTTTCTTTTCTCTTTTATTTTATTTGGTATGTATTTATAAAAAAATATATACACGTCGTCCTATTGTTAATTTAATTGCTTCTATTGCTCTTATGATTTGTAAGTCGATTTGGATAAAAGTGTTTGCTAAATGATTAAAAGTAAATGACAATTGACTCATTTTTAATCAGATGACTCACTTTTTCGAAACAAAATAACACTTAAAGCTACTCATTTCAAACAAAATAACTTATACAAAGAGTCGCTTGTAATTAAAAGACTGAAATATCCTTTTATGTAATCTAATGACTTTTAAATTGACTCGTTCGAAACAATATAACTGTTAAAATGACTCGAAAGTGACTCGCTTGTACAAAAGACTCAAATGTCCTTGTATGTAATCTATGGTATGCAAATCAAATTACTTTTAACTTGACTCGTTTGAAACTAATTTTTTCTTAAAGTGAGTCATTTGAAACTGAATCATTTATAACCAAAAGACTAAAATGTTCTTGTTTGGAATCAAATGACTGCGTGTTGTATAACCTTTCCGTTTTGACCGGAAGAGAAACCATTCTGTGTACTTTCTGCAAAGGTAAGACAAAGACAAGACATACGGTAATGATTCTCTACGTAATCTTAACAATTTTGTTGGTTTAAGAATGTAATTGTCCAGAATTTTGGACATCATTTCCAAGTTAGCATTAGAGTTATTTATCAATATCAGTGGAGACAGTTTTCAGAAAATGTCATCTAGTCGTTCCAGTTGGATAGTTCGTTGGTGATAGGCTTAGAGAAAATAATGTTGGTTTGATTTCTAACATTCTGTCGAACAGACATTTGACGTTACATCAATAGTCTGGCTTTATTATTTATTTGTTTTTGGTGTACTGGGGAGTGTGTAAAACTGTTTTAATGGCAGGCTAGCAGTTATCGTTGACTTGCGTTAGCCTAGCATCGGCGAACTATGCAACTGGAACGACTGGATGACATATTTGAAAACCACAGACATCATATAACGCTAGATGCGTTATTGTCCGCTGGGAGCAAGAAATGCTGCTGCCATCTTAAACCGGTCATATTCCTATTGCATTGCATAGCAGTAGTCGATGCCAGAGCACTTTGCAGCATATTGCTGCTCTAATCGGCGGATTTTCGCTCGAGAATTACTTTTCTCAAGTAAGATTTAACATTACCGTATTAGTATTTGTATTTTGTGAATAAAATATCCCATGTGCCCGTATCATATCTACATATGACCTTTACAGCAAAAAAATCAGTAAAATCAGTTCGGTAGTCAGTGAGATATGATTAATTAAATGCGCTGACAGCTCATATCACCTGCCAAACAGATTACACTGAGCGGAGCGGGTGACCGGTTTAAGATGACGGACCCACGGCTCGTCCGTGCCAATAGCGGTCGATAGGGCGTCGATTTCTATGTTGAAAATTGTCCACTGGTAAATAACACTAAGGCTAACTTGGGAATGAGGTCCGATGTCCAAAATTCTGAACAACCCCTTTAAATGAACACGTGTGCATCAATAATAAGTCCGTGCATGAGGTCTTAAAGTGACAGTGTAATTTAAAAAAAACGAAAAAAGTTCAAATTTTAAAAATGAATGTATATTTAAATCATAAAGGTAGGATTATTGTTTTATTTTTATTTCTGGCATTGTTTTCTTAAATGAACTGAAACTGAAAGTAGGGTATTTTTTCTTGTTTTGTATACAATTGACTTTTGTGTGTGTGTGTGTGTATATACACTCACCGGCCACTTTATTAGGTACCCCATGCTAGTAACGGGTTGGACCCCCTTTTGCCTTCAGAACTGCCTCAATTCTTCGTGGCATAGATTCAACAAGGTGCTGGAAGCATTCCTCAGGGAGTTTGGTCCATATTGACATGATGGCATCACACAGTTGCCGCAGATTTGTCGGCTGCACATCCATGATGCGAATCTCCCGTTCCACCACATCCCAAAGATGCTCTATTGGATTGAGATCTGGTGACTGTGGAGGCCATTTGAGTACAGCGAACTCATTGTCATGTTCAAGAAACCAGTCTGAGATGATTCCAGCTTTATGACATGGCGCATTATCCTGCTGAAAGTAGCCATCAGAAGTTGGGTACATTGTGGTCATAAAGGGATGGACATGGTCAGCAACAATACTCAGGTAGGCTGTGGCGTTGCAACGATGCTCAATTGGTACCAAGGGGCCCAAAGAGTGCCAAGAAAATATTCCCCACACCATGACACCACCACCACCAGCCTGAACCGTTGATACAAGGCAGGATGGATCCATGCTTTCATGTTGTAGACGCCAAATTCTGACCCTACCATCCGAATGTCGCAGCAGAAATCGAGACTCATCAGACCAGGCAACGTTTTTCCAATCTTCTATTGTCCAATTTCGATGAGCTTGTGCAAATTGTAGCCTCAGTTTCCTGTTCTTAGCTGAAAGGAGTGGCACCCGGTGTGGTCTTCTGCTGCTGTAGCCCATCTGCCTCAAAGTTCGACGTACTGTGCGTTCAGAGATGCTCTTCTGCCCACCTTGGTTGTAACGGGTGGTTATTTGAGTCACTGTTGCCCTTCTATCAGCTCGAACCAGTCTGGCCATTCTCCTCTGACCTCTGGCATCAACAAGGCATTTCCGCCCACAGAACTGCCGCTCACTGGATGTTTTTTCTTTTTCGGACCATTCTCTGTAAACCCTAGAGATGGTTGTGCGTGAAAATCCCAGTAGATTAGCAGTTTCTGAAATACTCAGACCAGCCCTTCTGGCACCAACAATCATGCCACGTTCAAAGTCACTCAAATCACCTTTCTTCCCCATACTGGTGCTCGGTTTGAACTGCAGGAGATTGTCTTGACCATGTCTACATGCCTAAATGTGTCACACACACACACACACACACACACACACAGCGGATGCGAATTCTTCGCCCCCTCGTCAATATCAGGACCTCGTCAGTATTTCTTTCACCCTTTTATTGATGGACAGTGTTACATTGTGTGAGAGATTATTTGCTCCAAGTGAGAATGTTTTAGTGTGAAATTGAACAGTATATATGCCAATATTGTTTTCAATAAAAAACATTTGCACAAAGCAAGCCGATCCACTTTTCCATGTTGATAAGAGCATTAAAATGAGAAAAAATAATGGGACAAAAAGAAATCAAGAGACATTTAGAATAGATAAAAATGTGCGATTAAATGCGATTAATCGCGAGTTAACTATGACATTAATGCGATTAATCGCGATTAAATATTTTAATCGTTTGACAGCACTATTATAAAAATATATTGTGAACAATTTATTTTGATAATATTCACCAGTTTTACTAATAACACAAATGAAGATATATAATTTAATATAATACATATATTTTTTTAAAGTGTAATCTACTGTGTGTTTTACAGTTTTTTAGAACGTTTGAAAAGTAACTGACACTACTGGAACTTCAAACGGGACGGTTCTATGGTCAGACGAAACAACAAAAAAAAAGCTTTTTTGGCAGCAAACACTTAATATGGGTTTGGTGCACACAGGGATAAAAAAGTACCCCATGTGTAGAATGAAATACTCTGCTGTATCTTTAATGTTGTGGGCCTAATTTTCTGCCAGAGGTCCTGGACATCTTGTTCAGATATATGGCATCATGGATTCGTTCAAATACCAATAGATAAAAAATCAAAACCTGACAGCCTCTGCTAGAAATCTTATAATGGGCCGTGGTTGGATCTTCCAACAGGACAGTGATCCAAAAACAAGCATCAAAATCAAAACAAAAATGTGTCACTGAGCACAAAACCAAGCATCTGCAATGGCCATCCCAGTCCCTGACCTGAACCCTAAAGAAAATGAGTGGGCTGAACTGAAGAGAAGAAGCATCAACATGGATCTGGGAATCTAAAGGATCTGGAGAGATTCTGTATGGAGGAATGGTCTCTGATCTCTTGTCAGGTGTTCTCCAAACTCATCAGGCATTATAGGAGAAGACTCAGAGCTGGTATCTTGGAAAAAGGAGGTTGCAAAAAGTATTTAATAAAAGGGGGCAAATAATTGTTCCCAACGTGTTTTGGAGAAAAACATTTATTTCATAATGTGATTTTCCCCCCAACTTTCAATTCTTTTACTTCAATGAAAGGTTAGATTTTTGCTAATTTTTTAAATAAAATATCAAAAGGATTAACAATGCAGATTTATTTTTTACAGCCATCTTTGTTCATATTTACCAAGGGGCAAACACTTTTTCACACCACTGTATTTGAGCACACACTGACTGAAGTTGCATGTGAATGTGAGAACTGGCATTAACATTAAGTTATATGGCATCTGATCCACAGAGGGCAACGGAATGTTACTATGCTTATTGGCACATCCAGTCCTCATTGGCATGTGTGACTAAAGCGTGTGATGTGCCACTTGAATAATAATTTGACTTATGCTGTGATCATATGATTGTTTACATTGATAGGTTAATGTGTACAACATTATTATTAGGGCCGGGACTTTAACGCGTTAATTACGATTAATTAATTACAGACTTTAACGCGTTAATTAAGATTAATTAATTACACAAAAAATAACACGTTAAACATTTTTACGCACTTATTTTTGCATCGCGGAAAGTTTCTCACTGGATGAGTTTCGGCGGACCGATTATACTGAAGCACCAACTAGCGTTCATGACGTTCATGACAACAACAAACCACACAGTGAACATGAACAATGAAGCTGACGAGACCGCTTTGGTTGGCCCCGTGGATGGGAAATTTTGTTTTAAAAAACGAACGGATGGAAGCGTTGATAAGAGGATGGTTGTGTGCAAGCTATGCAAAAAGGAATTTGCATATCACCGCAGCACATCGAGCCTAAAGTATCACCTCAACGCAAAACATATAGGAGCTAGCGTGGACGTTAGCCCGACTCCGAGTACAAGGACCCTCACTCAACCCACACTCCCCCAGATGACTGGTTTAAAGACCAAGGTAACTAAGTCCACGACTGAAAAAATAACCAACGGCCTGGCTCACTGGATTGCACTCGACTGTAGACCACTTGGAGTGGTAGAAGATAAGGGCCTGCAAAATGTACTACAGATTGCGTCGTCTGACACAACATACGAGCTGCCATGCAGAAAGACAATGACAAAAAGAGTCCAGCAGCTTTATGACAATGAAAAGGAAGATAAAGAGAATTTATTGGAGAAAGCCGAGTGTGTTGCCCTGACTGGGGATCATTGGACCTCGGTAAGCAATTCAAATTACTTGGGTGTGACGGCACACTTTATTGACGTCAAGTGGCGTCTTCACTCATTTGCCTTAACTATGCAGAAGACCAACACTAGGCACTTTGCTGAAAACGTGGCTGGAGATTTTGAGTCTGTGGCAGAGGCCTGGGAAATCACACAAAAAGTCACCACAATCGGAACAGACAGTGCCCGAACCATGATCGCTGCAATGAGACAGCTGACATTCCAGCACATGCCGTGTGTTGCTCACGTGTTGCAGAGGACCATCACAGTTTGCCTTGCTGACAGCGGGTTCACAGCCACACTGGCAAGATGCCGTAAAATAGTGGGGCATTTTAAACATAGCCCCTCAAACACAAAGGATCTGCACAAGGAGCAAACACAACTAGAACAAGACAAAGAGCCGCTGATACAGGATGTTTCCACAAGGTGGAATTCGACACTGTTTATGATCTCTCGTCTGCTGCAGAACCAAGAGGCTGTGAAGGTTACTCTAGCCAAAGAGAAGCACAAGCTCACCATGTTAACTACAGCAGAGTGGGACAGACTGCAGAGGCTCGAGACCCTCCTTGAACCATGCAGGTAAACACCCACCAACTGTTTTTAAATGTATTGTACTGAAAATCAATAATCACTATGACTATAGTATAAAGTTGCTACTGTTTTTAATCTACTATTAATTGGCACAATAATTTATCACTTTCCTAAACTATCCTCTGCAGATATGTGACTGAGCTCCTTGGGGGTGAGAATTATGTCTCGTGCTCTGTTGTGTTACCTGCTCTCCACCACCTGACCCATGCCATGGAGGTCTCAGATGACGACCCAGCCTATGTGGTGAGGTTCAAGGGTGACTTTCAAAAGGACCTGTCTCAACGCCAAGATACACTCAACCATGGATGGCTCAGGGTGGCTACAGCACTCGACCCACGCTTTAAGGTAACGTGTAATGGTCTTTGTTTTTCTTTTCTCTTTCTTTTTGACCCCCCATCCCCCCCCCCCCCTTCTTTCTATGGGAACCATGTATGAAAATGAATTTCACCCATCTTTTTACTCTGTAAATCTGTGATGTGACAAACCTGATTCTGATTCTAAGGACCTAAAGTGTCTACCAAGACGAGAGCGAGGAGGGGTGTGGACCAGCATTGAGGCACTGCTGCGAATAGAACCAAACAGAGCCACTCCAGAACCCACAGAGGAGCCAGCAAGGAAGAGGAGCCTACTGCTGTTTAATTCTGACTCTGAATCAGAGGATGAAGAGGGGCCCAACAGGGCTCTGGCCCGCTACAGGGCAGAGCCCACCATCAATGAGACAGACTGCCCACTGCAGTGGTGGTCCACTCATGAGGGAGCCCATCCACAGCTTTCTGCCCTGGCCCGCAAGTATCTGGGCAGCCCTGCCACTTCTGTCCCTTGCGAGAGACTTTTCTCACTGGCAGGTAACGTAGTTCAAAAGAAAAGGGCAGCCTTGAGCTCTGAAAATGTGAACAGGCTAGTTTGTCTCAGCAACTGGCTGAAAGAGAAGCATAAGAAATAGTCATAGAGGTATCCTGATGCCAATGGGGTTGTTGTTACTGAAATGTTGATCAAACAGTGGCCTAATCAACAGAGAGATTTATTTTTCATCAGGATATGGGAAGAATAGGGACTGAGGTCTGTCACTGGCACTTTTTAATTTTATTTTAAATGGTGCACTTTATGTTGAATTAAAGCTGCAAGCAGCGATGAAAGGGCCCTTGCACCTGTGCCGTCCCCACCCAGTGGCTTTAGGAAGATAGAGCATGGTGGACAGTGTGCATTTAAGTAGGTAAATATAGGTGGAGTATGTCCAAGTCAGTTACAAAAATGTCTCCTATTATGGGGATAATAGCATGCGTTTTCAGTCAGATAAGTGTTGCTATCATGTATTAGCATGTTTCTAGCATGTTTAGAACTCAATGGCATATTAATATGTTGCTAGTACATCACACTGTTAAAGATGTTACTTCCTGTTGCCAGTAGGTGGCGCTATTACTATAACTGAAAATTGTCATGTAGAGTTGTTCAGGGCAGGACTGTTATTCTATGTGTGAAGTTTGGGGCAGATTGGACATTGCCTTGTTCAGTAACAACTTCCTGTTTTATTGCATTAGCTTGCTTTAGTTAGCTAAGAATTGCTCATTTCTAATTGTTGATGCTGTTCGTAATCGAGTAGCCTATAAAGTTTGCAATCGTTATATACATACCTGTAATACATTTATGATGTAGTAGTATACTTGTTAATACATTTATGTAATGGGTAGGCTATATTGATTTAAGTTTAAAAGTTATGAATGTCTTTCATAATTTTGAAACATTTTGTAATGTATGTTGATGTCACATGCGCGGTGTGCCAGCTCTTTGAAGAGAGAGAAGTGAACCACATGTGTGCCTATTTTTAATGTAATCCATCGTCAATATTTTCTAAAGGGTTGTCTGAACTGTTTTATTGCATTAGTTTGGATTTATGCATTATGAATAACAATTTATTTTATTAATATTAATTCTATTTCATATTTATTTTATATATTTTTTATTGTATTTATTTATTCATTTGTTCTGTTACTGTATAGACAACCATATACACAAGTGCAGAAACACATTTAAATATTTTTGTTTGTTTTTTGTAGACTGCTCTCCAGTAGGGGTTCAGCGAAAAAATCGGCAGCTGGCAGCAGGAAGTAGCTGCCACTGGCAGCCGACAGCCCTACCATATTAGGAGGTACCTGTCACTTCATGGCAGCCAATCAGTATCGTCCAACGTAGCAGCAACCAATCACATGTAACTGGAAGTCAAGCAACAGCAGCCAATGGTCAATGGTGGCGCCGGCGATAGTAAACCATATTAGATATTTAATTATTTAACAAACATGTACACTCATCCATAAATTATATTTATACACGTACAAATTCATAATTTATATATTATATTTATAATATATATCATATTTCGCTGCGTGTCATCCGCAGCAATTACAAACTGTAACTAATTATTATTTAGCCTGTGTTGCTTCAAAGAAAAATAATTCCCTTTTGAATTCACCTTAGGACTACAATAAAACGAGCTTGATCGCGAATTTCGCGTTTCGTCAACAGTTCATGTTTAGATAAGGCCAGATTGTTGACAATTATGTAGCGACAACGAGAATGGACCCAAACACCATTGAAGCTTTTGGGTGATTTTGTTCATACTTCATACATAATCCCACAAAGAGTCTTCACATTCCAGATTCAAATCACCAGACCCAGAGAGTCTACAACCAAAAAGACCTTTTATTGTTTAACTAAAGGAATAATGTTGTCTACATTTGGTAATTGTGAAAGACAGATCTGTTCAGAAATGGTACTGCTCAGGGCCCTAGCAGGGGTCACCTGCGACTAACAGACCCCTTCTTTCTTAAGGACCAAGAGATGTCACGGGATAGGACCTACTAAATTAACGCCACGAGGTCAGGAGATCCCATGACAGAGATGTAAAACAGACTTCCCCCTTCTTGAAGACCGTTGAATGACCTCAGTGTTGAGATCCATTAAAACCCACAGAGACACGAGACTTTACATATCAAAATCCATAAAACTCATCCCAAAACAATTCTTGATGGACTTGATATAATCAAATATAATCGTTCAACCATATTTCTATGTGTTCTACAATATATGACCCCTATGTGTCTATTATGCTTAGATCACATATAAATCATGTAATTGTGTTATAACCGTGGGTATGAATGACAGAGTACCGTGCTTCCAATCAAAAGAATCGTATGCCCTTAATTCAAAAGATGGCTTGATTGAAATCTGTGTAAAATGTTTATGGTCTTAAAATGGAAATTATGTCTAAACTAAAGCCTCTGCTCAGCTGCAGAAGTAAAGCAAACCACAGATACCACATGATTTACGATGCGAGGGGGGTGATGGAAAATACCCCCTTCTCAAACAACCTTACAAGTATCTTATTGTCCAAATTCCTCCAGGAGGCGGGACAAACATTTGAGTTAAAAATCTTAGACCCGAACACAGAAGTCGGGCGGGCTCTCTCTCTCGAAAAGGTCTCGGCAGAACAACAAGTCGGGTGGAGACAGCAGACGATGGTTGTGGTAGCCTAACCATGTAGACGCATAGAGACAAAGAACCCAAATTAAGATCAGAAGAACGGGTTCAACAGCTTCATTTCAAGCCATCTAACTCGTCTCACTTTCTTTCTTTCCTAAGTTTTCCTTTATTTTCCGTTGTGAGTCTCGGTTCTAAGTTAAGTTTTGCTGCAAAGTTTCGTTTTAACGTTTCAACTGCAAAGCCTGCTTCAACTTCAAAGACTTCATTCATCCGCGCCAACACGCCACGTGATTGGCCGCCCCAAGACGTCTCCAGGCACAGCCAGCCAAGCAACGAACGGGAAACCCCCTTTGACGAAGCACCGCAAAAAGCAACGCAAAGGACATGCAAGTAACACTCCAGACTCTTAACTGAACTGGTGCATTAATGTAATATCTAATAACCTGCCTGAGAAACGATAGAAGGGTTAAATTAATGATTAATGGTTCGTTCAGGTCATGTCTTATAAGTGCATATAGAAACTTGGGATTTCACTATCTCACTCTTAAAACTCATTCTTTCCTCACTCTCTTTCTTTCTGCAACTTGTATGAATGCGTGTGCGTGTGTTTGTGTTAGATATTAGTTTTATGTTTTAGGATAATCAATAAAGTCTTGTTTATATTTGAAAAGATATTTGCCTTGTGTTGTGCTTGCACATTTAATGTCTTGTACTGTCGATCTAAAGTTACCTTGCTAATACATAGTGTTTCACTATAGATTGGATATTTATATCTGTGCCAAGGTTATAATTACGGCCCGTTCAAATGAACTCTAAACGAGTCATTTGCTCGGTTCCATAGTGATTTGGTCAAGATTCATTGCAAATCGATGAATCATTCCTTTTGAGCTAAATTGGCCTTCCGGCCCCCTTAAATACATTTTATGTATATTATTATTGATGTACATTCGTTACAATTATACACACTGCTCAAACATTCTAAAACTCTACAAAACCAGTTTAAATAACTGGATTGAACACTTCAATTGATTTTTTCATGAAAACCCTTAGCTACAATATTTATAATTGAATTAAGATAGGGCCTATTTGGACACATTGAGAGATTTATCCTGAAAGGAATTTAGCCTTTGACTGTTCTCATTATTTAATGAATGTTTATATAGACTATATTTAATAAATAGGCCTATACAATGTGATTACAAAGGCATTTATTTTTGTATGTAGCCTTTATATTTCATTATTTAACAAACATGTACACTCATTCATAAATTATATTTATACACGTACAAATTCATAATTCCAAGTGTAGCTTATTGTATTATGTCTATGATCTTCGTTACCTGATTTATATTTGATAAACCTTTTTGAATCAAATAATATAAAATAATTACTAATAGAAGTATTTTATTTAAATAACTATATATATATATATATATATATATATATATATATACATACAGTATATATATATATATATATATATATATATATATAAATGCGGCATCCACCTCCGACTTCCGGTTAGCGACAGCTGACGTCCGGTTTTATTGGCAGGTACGGTCGGCTGCCAGTGGCAGCTACTTCCTGCTGCCAGCTGCCGATTTTTCGCTGAACCCCCTCTCCTGTGTTGGGACTGCAGATACTATGAGTTGTGATTACATTTGCTGCAGTTAGACCCAAGTAAATATGTTTCCTTTTTTTTTCTGGTGTTAAATCATACTAATGGGTTATATGCAGCCAGGACTTTTATTAAATATATTGTATGGTGTTTGTTATGTCTAATTTACCGTGCCCTGTTTTATGGACTTTTATTGTGTTAATTTACTTGTAATGTTTTTGTTATCATGTGATCAGTAGTTAATTAATAAATGAAGCTAAGCCAATATGGATGCCTATGTGTTTTTATCATTTATTTATTCTTGATTTTTGTTGTTCTCATGGTATATTGTAATTTTTTTTTGTGGACAAATATTTCCTATTCAAGTTTGGTTAAGGGACATGCAATGAATGTATTGAATGTTTTGTACTTATAATTAATGTAAAGAAATTGTTTGTTTTGTTTGTGTATTTATGTGTTCCTTTGTGGTTGTGGGTTTATGGTATATTTATATTATTTTAGTCATTATTTAATAAGTAATTGCAAGATATGTGTGGTGTATTTTTTTAATTGATGCATGCTGTGTAAATTAAATGTGTTTAAACTGTCTTCACTTCACTTCACTTTAATTTTTAATTGAGTAACAATTAAAAAATGAGTCTAATTCGTTTTGCAGCATTAATAAAATTGGCTAGATTATTGATATGTCAAAATAATTATTAACACTTTGGGAGAACACACCTTGTCTTAAACAGTTGTAGAACTATTCTAACATGTTATCAAATCTCAATAAGTGTCACTGAATACATATTTGCTTTGTTTTTTATTTTTATGGACTCATCTTATGCATTAGGTTAGTGGAGCGCGATGTTTTGGAATGTTGAAGCTCTGAACGTCACAGAAGTCGCAAATTCGCATCGCGGCTGATGTGAATGGCTTTGACACGAACTATTCGCACGCGAACTATTCGGTTTTTTTGTTCCGCTTTTTCGTTACGCATTCGGTGTGAAAGGACCTTAAGTTTGCTGTTTTGTTTTGTCGAAGTGTGAATGAAACAACATGATCGGAGCGTTTTTCTTGTAATGTAAAAAGTTTGTTTTTTGAAGTTTATATGCGAAATGTCTATATCATGTGCAACAAGTTTAAATTAAATTTGAAAATAAATGGTCGCTTATATTAGGCATATTTGCAGTGGTGGGCCGTCAGGGCCTTCTCTGCTGGCCTAAACAAGCTATCAGAATCACTGTCTTGCACTTTAATATATTTTTTTATGAATGAGTAGGCTATTAAATTATTCCCAATAGTCCATTTGCTTAATGTCATAGTTTTTCTCTTGGTTGCGCTGCTTCCAGTAGTGTATGTTTATGTTAGAGCTTTGTCCAATAATAGTTCAGCCATCATGTGTTGCCAGGGTCATCTGCCTCGAGGTCTTCAGAATCGATAGTGCGGGCGCCTGTAGCTTAAAATGACCAATCAGATACTCAGTCAGATTTAATCAGCCAATCAGATTTCGAGTTGACTGCACCGGGGCCATCTAGTAGGTATACAATAACGTAAGCATTTTCACGCCCTTTGATTGGATGGTCAGAGCGTGCACTACTATTACTGGTAGTCAGAGGAGCTAGCTAACAGCATCTGTTCTGTAGCGAACTGTGTAAGCTAAAATATATTCCTGTAGATTTAATAGTTTTTCAACCCACAAATGAATGTTTTCTTTCTTTCCTCGGCCACCAGGTTCAAACCTACTGGAAAAAATCCCTTATTCAGCCTGAGCTTAACGCAGAGTCACGGAACTATCGATCTGTCTCGGGTAAAAACAGAACTGATTGTAATGTATGCCAGGACAGATTTTGAAGGCAAAAGTCCAGGTGATCTCATTGATATCGTTCAAAAATCTGAGAGCTATTAATTGTCAGCTGTGAAGTTACACATCGCCATGTTTTGCTGTGTTTTCCCTGTTTACTGCTTCTGTCGAGCAGACTCAGAGAATTAAAACTTATGCTAGGTACGCGACTATCTCCGCTGTCGCGGCTGCCATTTTAGTTCCGGTCGACGCAACTTCAGATTTCCTCAGGCGCGCGCGGTGTTACAGAAAAAAAATGCTTCTGTTGGTTTGTTAATGGCGGAATTTCCGGGTTTTCATTGATAACAGCACCGGAAGAACCATAGCTACCTTCTCGTTTTCAGTCACCTTCTTTCCTGTTGAACTACTGGCCGCGTGAGCGCGCCAAAGTGTGTTGCTCGTAAAATCGTCGTCGTTTTTGCCGAAGGTGAGTAAAACATTCTTGAAATTGTAATAGACATTTAGTTTAATTGTTAAGCTACAAGTGAACGAAATTTCAATGATTTTGAACGACGACCACGGGAGTTTTACCACCCGCAAAATCTGTTTCAGTGGACATGTGAAGCAGCATAGCCATGTAACGTTAGTAGATGTCTGTATTTAGAATGTGTGTGAAATTTATCTTCAATCTTGTGTCAAATAGTAAAGCTATAAAAGTTGTTTTGTTAGATGGAGTTATTCTCATTGCAGATAATGTAGTAGAAGTAGAAAATAGTTTCTGAAAATAGAAAAAAGAAGTGTTTCTGGAGGGGGCTGTGTAACTTAAGTTGTTAACAGTAAATGACAGTGAGTGAGAGAGTAAGACTTCATGGTCTAATGTAGTTAGTGTGACTATATGAGGGTTTCCTCATTTATGCCGTAGACCACAACATTTAAGGGAGGACTCAAAGGTGTGGAAAATACTTTAAACAAAAAATGAAGTGTCTTCCACTTACACATTTTTCTGGTGTATTCAGCAAAAATGCCACAGGTCAAAAGAAAGAAAAAAAAATGTTCAGAGAAGCTAGAGCCAGGAAGGGGCCGGTTGTTTTTGGAGGAAAACTTCAGTCAGCTGCCATCTACACATGATCAACTAAAGAATGGTCATCTGCTGTTACTTTATCATGTCAGCGACAAGTCTCCAGCCCAAACTGTGAAAGCTATCCAAGAAATGCTCCACTGTACACTCAATCCCCATCACATAAGACATTTGGCAAAGAGAGTTCAGAAATATGAGCACCACCTCACTCGTCAGTCAGACATGGACAGCTACACAAAGGTAAGCATGACCCCATATACTGTTTTTTCTTCAATAACTGTAGCTGTATATGTAACTGTTAATTGCCTGAAGTCTCTAATAATCTTAATCATATAAATTGAGTTAGTACTATATTAATTCATACTTGCTGTGTCACGGTTGGTAAATCCTACGTTTCCTCCTTGTCTCGTGGTTATGTTATTGTTGTGTGTGTGTGCTATTAGAGGGGCGTGGCCGCCCATCAGCGCTCGTCAGCAATCACCCATCACCAGCTGCAGTCTATCATTCTTGTGTATATATTCTCATCAACTTCTCATCTCCTCTGTCAGATCGTTGTATGTGGTTCCCGGTGTGTCTGCGTTCCTGTCGTGTTCCAGTCTCTTGCCTTCGTTGTCTCCGGTTCTTGTTCTGTGGATTTTATGGACTATTTCTCGTTTTGGACACCTCTCACCGCACCTCTGCTTCACCATCCATCTGACCATCGGACTCCCTGCGCCACTTACCATCTTGCCTGTGTTGGACTCTCTCTCTCACGCTTACTACCTCTAATAAAGGAGTTTAACTGCAATTGCTTCCGTCAGTTTGTCGTGACAGAACGATCTGACCATCAACATGGAAACAGCAGGAGAATCTTCCTCATCATTAGAGGCGTTTCTGAGTAACAGCAGTCAAAGAATGGACACCCAGGAAAAGAATATCAATGAGATGGCTCGTGCTGTTCAGGCGTTAGTGGCGCAGGTGTCCGGGCTCACCCAACAGGTTCAACAGCTCCGCGTGCCCACTGCGCCACCCGCACCGCCGATTCCCCCACCACCACCAGCAAACCCATCCCCGTCAGAGCCTCGTCTACCAGTCCCTGAGTCTTATGCAGGTGAACCCAATTACTGTCGAGCGTTCTTAACCAGATGTGATATGCACTTTTCTCTCCAACCAAGAACCTTTCAGGAGGAGAAGACCAAGGTCGCATTCGTCTTGACGCTCCTGACGGGGAGAGCGGCGCTATGGGGAACGGCGGTGTGGGAGAACCAAGACGACTGCTGTTCCTCGTTCCAGCGGCTCTCCGAAGAGATGCGGCGGGTTTTCGACCGGGCCGCGACGGGGAGAGAAGCTGCCAGGGTGCTGGCCGAATTACGACAAGGAGAAAGGTCCGTATCAGAATTCTCGATCGAATTTCGCACCCTGGCAGCTGAGAGCCAATGGAACGAGGAGGCGCAGTGGGACATGTTCCTGCATGGGCTGGCTGACCGCGTCCAAAGAGAAATTTATGCCATGGACCTGCCTACCGGACTTAATGACCTGATCGCGCTGGCACTAAGAGTGGACAATCGTCTTTCACGGGGCATCAGACGTTTCCAACCGGACCGTCCCGCTGGAGGTGCCGAAGGAATGCGTGCGGGGGACAGGGGCGCGGTCAGCCCCGTCAACGATCACGAGCCCATGCAGGTGGGTCGAGCCCGGCTTTCCCGGGAGGAGAAGGAGAGGCGGAGGTCCCTGGGCCTTTGCCTTTACTGCGGCGGAGCTGGACATTTCGCGTACAATTGTCCGTTAAAAGGCCCAGCCCGACAGTAAGTATGAGGCTACTGTCGGGTGGGATCTCTGCCGAGAAGCCCTCATCTACATCTACCTTCCTCCCGGTTAGACTCCGATGGTCAACTCACTTCCACGACTGTCGGGCACTACTGGACTCAGGGGCAGAGGGTAATTTCATGGATCATTCATTTGCACTCAGATATCAAATTCCCCTCAAACCCCTTTCACACCAAATCGACGTTCACGCCCTCAATGGACAAAGCCTTCCCACTATTGCACTGATCACCGAAGACCTCACACTCATCACATCCGGCAATCATTCTGAGACTATTTCCTTTTACATCTTGGACACTCCACTAGCACCCATCGTTCTTGGTCACCCATGGCTCATCCGTCACAACCCCAAAATAGACTGGCAGATCCAATCGGTGGCATCATGGAGCACTTTTTGTCATAAGTCTTGTCTTGTGTCTGCCTGTCCGTCTGTTTCTGTTCATGTGTTTCAGGAGGAGACAGTGGATTTATCAAACGTGCCCACGGAGTATCGGGATCTGAAGGAGGTGTTCAGTAAGTCTCGGGCTGATTCTCTTCCTCCGCATCGTCCCTATGACTGTGCTATAGACTTACTGCCAGGTACGTCTCCGCCTAAGGGCAAGTTATATTCACTCTCTGTCCCAGAGAGAGAGGTCATGGAGAAATACATTTCTGATTCTCTAGCAACAGGGTTCATCCGGCCTTCCTCTTCTCCAGCGGGGGCGGGGTTCTTTTTTGTGGGGAAGAGAGATGGTTCGTTGCGACCTTGTATTGATTACCGGGGGTTGAACAACATCACGGTAAAGAATACCTATCCTTTGCCGTTGATGTCTTCAGCTTTCGAGAGGTTGCAGGGAGCATCTATCTTCACAAAACTGGATTTAAGGAATGCTTATCATTTGGTCCGCATCAGGGAGGGGGATGAATGGAAGACTGCTTTTAACACCCCTAGGGGGCACTTTGAATATTTGGTTATGCCGTTCGGGCTTTCCAACTCCCCAGCGGTCTTCCAAGCACTTGTCAATGACGTGTTGCGAGACATGATCGACCAGTTCATATATGTCTACCTGGATGACATATTGATTTTTTCTTCGTCTCTCCAGGAACACGTGCAACACGTTCGACAAGTGCTTCAGAGGTTGCTAGAGAATGGGCTTTTTGTCAAGGCGGAGAAATGCGCTTTTCATGCACAGTCTGTCCCTTTTCTAGGTCACATCATCTCGGTTGAGGGAATGCGCATGGATCCTGACAAGGTTAAGGCTGTGGTGAATTGGCCAAGTCCGGATTCCCGTAAGGCCCTGCTAAGGTTTCTGGGGTTCGCCAATTTTTACCGGCGTTTTATTCGCAATTTCAGCCGACTAGCCGCGCCTCTGACCGCCTTGACCTCCCCCAGAACGACGTTCAGGTGGTCAGACGCAGCAGAAGCTGCGTTTGCTAAACTTAAGGGTTGCTTCGTTTCAGCCCCCATTCTGATAACCCCTGATCCATCACGTCAGTTCGTGGTGGAGGTCGATGCGTCAGAGGTGGGGGTAGGTGCAGTGTTATCCCAGCGCTCTCCTTCAGACGACAAGATGCACCCTTGCGCGTTTTTTTCGCATCGTTTATCCCCTGCCGAAAGTAATTATGACATTGGCAACAGAGAATTGTTGGCGGTCAAGTTAGCTTTGGAGGAGTGGCGCCACTGGTTAGAAGGGTCAGGGGTACCTTTTATCGTCTGGACCGACCACAAGAATTTGGAATACATTCGTACTGCTAAAAGACTTAACTCCAGGCAGGCTCGGTGGGCTCTGTTTTTCGGACGTTTTGACTTTACTCTCTCGTACCGCCCGGGTTCCAAAAACATCAAACCCGATTCTTTATCGCGCATTTTTGACCGTTCCGATCGCCCGCCTACTCCCGAGTGCATTTTACCAGAGAATCTATTCGTCTCTACACTCACATGGGAGGTCGAATCGAAGGTCAAGAAGGCCTTAGAAGGGGTAACGCCTCCGACTCGTTGCCCACCGAACCGCTTGTTTGTGCCGGAGAGTTTACGGTCCAGCGTCATTCAGTGGGGTCATTGTTCTAATGTGGCTTGTCACCCAGGAGTCAATCGTACTATGTTTTTGGTTAAGCAACGATTCTGGTGGCCTCTCATGGCTCGTGACGTTCGCAGTTTTGTATTGGCTTGCTCAGTTTGCGCCACGGGTAAGACTTCCAATCAACCTCCAGATGGGTTACTCCAACCGCTGCCGGTGCCTTCGAGACCCTGGTCCCATATCGCGCTAGATTTTATCACCGCCCTCCCACCCTCCCAGGGTCACACGGTAGTTTTGACCGTGGTGGACCGATTCTCGAAGGCGGCTCATTTCATTCCCTTGCCCAAATTACCTTCAGCCAAGGAGACAGCGTTAGTTGTCGTTGACCACGTCTTTCGGCTTCATGGCCTCCCGACAGACGTGGTTTCCGACAGAGGACCCCAATTTGTGTCAAAATTTTGGCGAGAGTTTTGTAAACTTCTGGGGGCGACTGTCAGTCTGTCCTCTGGATTCCATCCCCAGAGCAATGGTCAAACTGAGCGAGCCAACCAAGATTTGGAGAGAACGTTGCGATGTTTAGTGTCCAAGAATCCTTCCTCCTGGAGTCATCAATTGTCTATGGTGGAGTACGCCCACAACACGTTGCCGGTATCATCCACGGGCCTATCACCATTTGAGTGTAGCGTAGGTTACCAGCCACCAATTTTTCCTAGTCTGGAATCCGAAGTCGCGGTCCCCTCCGCCCACGCATTCGTCCAGAGGTGTCACCGCACTTGGACCAGAGCCCGTGAGACTCTACTCCAAGTGGGGGCGCGCACCAAGGCCAAAGCCGATCGCCACCGGCGGAGGCCTCCCGTATACGTCGTCGGTTCTAAAGTGTGGCTTTCTACTAAGGACATTCCTCTCCGCTCCGTCTCAAATAAACTCGCACCTAAATTTATTGGCCCGTTTTCTGTCACCAAAATCATTAGTCCGGTGACAGTCCGCCTTAATCTTCCTCCAGTGTACAGGAGGATTCATCCCGTCTTTCACGTTTCCAAAATTAAGCCCGTATTTTTTGCTCGTATTAATCCGCCTGTTCCGGTTCCCCCCCCGCCGCGCCTCGTAGATGGGGAACCTACTTATTCGGTCAATCGTGTTCTGGACTCGAGACGTAGGGGACGTGGATTCCAGTACTTGGTGGACTGGGAAGGTTACGGTCCGGAGGAGAGAAGTTGGGTACCGGCTAGAGACATCCTGGATCACTCCCTTATCGATGATTACAATCGGCAGGTAAGGGAGCCTGGGAACGCCAGGAGGCGTTCCTAGGGAAGGGGGTACTGTCACGGTTGGTAAATCCTACGTTTCCTCCTTGTCTCGTGGTTATGTTATTGTTGTGTGTGTGTGCTATTAGAGGGGCGTGGCCGCCCATCAGCGCTCGTCAGCAATCACCCATCACCAGCTGCAGTCTATCATTCTTGTGTATATATTCTCATCAACTTCTCATCTCCTCTGTCAGATCGTTGTATGTGGTTCCCGGTGTGTCTGCGTTCCTGTCGTGTTCCAGTCTCTTGCCTTCGTTGTCTCCGGTTCTTGTTCTGTGGATTTTATGGACTATTTCTCGTTTTGGACACCTCTCACCGCACCTCTGCTTCACCATCCATCTGACCATCGGACTCCCTGCGCCACTTACCATCTTGCCTGTGTTGGACTCTCTCTCTCACGCTTACTACCTCTAATAAAGGAGTTTAACTGCAATTGCTTCCGTCAGTTTGTCGTGACATGCTGATGATTCTGGAATATGACCGCAGTGGGAGGGGGGCTCAAGCCACTGCCCCTTTTGTCTCAAAATGTATTGTGCCCTTTTCTGATAATTGTAAATAATAATAATTATTATTATTATTATTATAAATATTATAATGAATAACAATACACTTACACACCCTTGACACTAACAATAATAATACAAACAAATATTATAAAAAAATTCGCGCGAGTCTTCAAACTACACGAGCTGCAGGTAACGTTAAAGCTAATACAGAAAATTACATTTATCCTACCATGCTACTCTAAAAGTTGCGGCAGCATGCGAGTTATACTTAACTATAATAAAAGTATAACTCGATTTCAGACGCATTCTGAGTGACAATGTCATTCGTTTTTAATGACAAGTGTTATTAGCTTGGGGAAAAATGCATAATAATTAAATGAATTGCCTTCATTTGATTTTTTTTACAGATATGCCTGGAAGATTTTGTAAAATTCACAGCAGTCCCTGACATGCCTGATGTTCATGCTGAAGTAGTGATGTCTGAGGATCCCAGTCCTACTATGCCTTCTACTGAGTTTTCTTGTCCTTCCATAACTGATGTTGTTCCCAGCCCAGCCTTAGGACCCTTTGATCTGAACAATAGTCAGCTTCCCCATGGTGTTGATATGCATGATGACCCAAGTCTGCCTTCCACTGGAGATGTTGGACCCTCTGATTCAGATTACACATTACACACACCAGATGTTCAATCAACATCAAGTGAAAGTCCAACAACACTGATGAAAACAACGGTCCCAGGCACCCCTGAAACACCACTATCTATTCGTTCCTTACAGCGAAAGGGTTTGTTGACACCAAGGAAACTTAAGATGCAACAGAAATTAGCTTTTGTTGCAAGACAAAGAGCTGAGATGAAGCAAAATCACTTGAACAAATTAAGAGCTAAATTGAAGGCACAACAGGTTGTACAAGTAAAACATCTCAGACAACTTCTGAAACGGAAAGATGCATCATTAGCAAAAAAAGACTTAAAAATTGCTGCAATTCATTCCAGATACTCCAAACTAGCCATAGTGAAGGAACTTTGTGATGTTAAAGGAAAACTAACAAAATTACAAAAAATGCACAAACGTTTAAAACACCGCAATAAAACCCGAAGGAGGACAATTCGGGCACAAGGACGAAATGACGGACAAGATGCTACCATTGTTGATTTGCAGGGCAAGCTCAGAGAAAAAAATGATGCTATCTGCCAGCTGCAATGTGACAATATGTGGCTACAGGATACAGTTAATGATCGGCAGCGTGACTCGAAATTAAAAAAGGAGGAGAAGCAGTATCCCACAGAAATGAGGATGCTTGTTTATGAAACAATAGTAAATAATCTTCCTACAAAAAACATCCCCACTTTAATTTCTCAGTTTGCAAAACGCACTGGTGTTGATATCGGAGATGTCCCACATAGGAGCACAGTGGAAATGATGTGCCGTGAACTTGGCACAATTTCAGATTTTCAAGTGGCTGAGCATATGCTAGAGAACAAGGATATGACATTAGGTTTTGATGCAACAACTCAGGAGGGTGAACACGTCAATTCAATACATGTAACTTCATCTGACAAGTGCCACATAATTGCAGTTGATCCATTGGCTGGGGGAACTGCAGAGGACTATGAAGTGCACATTAATCAGTCTGTAGACAATTTAGTTGAGGTACATTGTGCTTTTCACAAAGCTGAGAAAATAAAGGACAACACAGTAGACTTTCCAAAAGTAAGGTCAGAAATAACTGCGTCTGTTTCAAATACTATGACAGACAGGGCAGCTGTTAACCATGCCACCATTGAACGATTAGAGAATTCCTGGGGAAAAAAGATTAATGAGTTAAATTGCCACTTACATCCACTAGAGACTATTGCTACTGAATGTCGCAAAGCATTGAAGCAGAAGGAACCATCTAACATTGTGAAGAAGGTGTTGGGTTCAGATTGCATGGCCAGTGATTTAGTGCTGGGCTTGAATAAATTCAGGTACAAAGATGCAGCTGGGGACCCAAAAGGATTTGTGCTTGCATTGTCTAATGCCAAACTGCCTCGAGGTTTGCTGCCAAGATACAGAGGAAACAGGCTCCATGTTATGTTCCTGATCTGTGGACGGCTTCATTTGAGAATTCTTTGTGAAGTTTCTTAACGGACAAACTTTTTCATGCAACAGGCTCAGAGGTGCCCTCCAACATGATTTTCAAAGTCCTGTTGCAATGGTGGAAATTCAGGTGCTTGGTCTTTTGGGGAAAGTGCTGACTGGGCCTTGGATGTCAAGATTTTACAAGGGCGCAGCCTCTGAAATCAGTCACATTGAAGGTTTAGTCATGGTAAAGGAGGTTCTAGACAGGTTAGAAGTATTTTCACAAGATCCTCAACAAATTCTCTCTGTGACACATGATATGTTTTGTGCTGAGCTGTCCAGAAGTCCAGATCTTGAGGCTCTTCTAGTGGAACCTGTGGACAGAGATCTTTTTCTGTCAATGATGGAAGGATGTATAAATGCAGTCCACAATGTCCTCACAAGGCAGTACAAGAGGTACTTTAACATGGATGTAAATGATCAGCTGAAAAAGGAGACAGAAAGTGCTCGTTTACATAACATTGATGCAGAGCAAGTGATGGGCATGTTTTCTGCTCTGAAGGACAAGGCCCCAAATGCCACTTTGTGCTTCATCTCCTGTAAAATTCGTGCTCAGAAAAATAAAGTACTGGATTACCTGGATGGATTGACATCTGAAAAAAGAGAAAAACTGAATAAAGTTGCCATAACAAATGCAAAGAAACAGAGGCAACGGAGAAGAAAGAACTGTGCTGAAATTCAAGAGGAAGTAATGAAGAGACTTGCAGCTAAACAGCAGCAAAGACTGGAAAGTGAAAGGAGGAAGCTGGAGTCAAAACTGAAGAAGCCAAACTTAGATTTGAGCATTGAGTTCCCTGAGATGGATGAAGAATGCAGGTTCAGTGTTGATGAAATTGTAGGGGGCAAGGTTGTGGGCAGAAGGATATGCCACATCTGGTTTGACAAGGACACAAAAAGTGAAACCATGTATTATGGACAAATTGATAAATATCTGAAGAAACAAGGAGGCAAATATGTTATTGGCTATTGGCTTGAAGGACAAAATTATGAGGATGATGCCACCGATTACGAAATTTCAAAATATCAACTTGCATCCGATTTGATTCTGAAAGATTTGACCCTATCTTAATGTGGGTGAAATGTAATGTAAATGTAATACATAAAATAGTTATGTATTGAATGTTTTTGTTTTTAATCTAAAACTTGTAAAGGAGTTTAGATACGAAACCCTTTACGAGAACACATTACACAGGCAATAGATTAGCTAAAATGGGTTTCACATCAGAAGTTTGCACACATTGCAATCAAAACTCTACAGATACATACATCCATGCAACCTGGCACTGCACTCCAATCAAACACTTTTGGGAAGAGGTCACACAGTCACTATCCACTATAGTCGGCTGCCACATCCCACTGTCCCCTTCTCTTTGCTTACTGGGGGACCTCACAATAATCACTGATAAAACTATAAATTCTAAAATACTCCTCATAGCTCTAACCATCGCCAAGAAAACTATCCTCATGAACTGGAAAACTAGAAATAAATTACACATTAACATTTGGAAAAATCTTATTACAGACTTTATTACAATGGAATATACATCTCCCCTTCATAATTACACATCAGAAACTGACCTCTGCCATCCAACACTTTCTGACCTCTTACAGCTATGAATCCTTTCTCTGTTTTCAACTCCGACTCCACCCACTTTCTGAACCAACCCACAAATATTAATGCATTTTTGTTGTTTGAACTTGTTTATGTCATCATTGATATTGCTATCTTTACTGTTATTTTTATGATTACTATTTTCACTTTTATTTCTTCATTGTTGTAATTGCTGTTGTTGCTGTCTTTTGCTTTCGCCATTGCTTTCGCCATTGCCATCATCATTGTCATTTATTATTAATATTATTATTATCATTATTATTATAATCATCAATATTGCCATTGTCAATACTGTATTGGAATTAAGTGTCATTGTAATCACTACTGCAATAATTCCCCCCCTTATCTCTTCATGGGTTTTTAATGCACCACAACATAGAATAGAAAAAAAAAAGAAGAAAAAAAAAAAGGAATATGTATATGGAAAACATCACAAACACCAAGGCAGGCAAGACAGGCGAGAAGTGGTTTCAACGGAACAGCATCTCTGTCCCAATTTGAGACACTCTCGCACTGCACTCCCTCTTTTAATGCACCTTAGACATTGCACATAACACACACAAAAAAAAATATATATATAAATAAATAAATAAAATAAAAATAAAAATAAATCTTAGGAAAAGATAGGGACTGATGAGATGTGGGGGAAGGTTATCTTATATCATCTTATTATATCATCTTTTATTTTATATGGGATTGACAATGGCAATTGTTACTTAGGAGGAAGGATGGAAATAAAAATCGACCAACACAATATTGGCAGTATGGTGGTAGTGGGGAGTGGGGTGG
Source organism: Semotilus atromaculatus (assembly GCA_031834385.1). Classification (NCBI taxonomy): domain Eukaryota; kingdom Metazoa; phylum Chordata; class Actinopteri; order Cypriniformes; family Leuciscidae; genus Semotilus; species Semotilus atromaculatus. Next base: position 32,282,201 of record JAULUF010000026.1, on the reverse strand, counting down.
TGATGGTAATGACAGTGGTAATAAATAATAAATGGTTACTTTGTTTACGCATACACACACATACACATACACATACCCACACCCGCTCACATACACACTTAGATCGAACACTTAAATCACCTTTATGTCACTTCTGGAATTATGGATTTACAAGATTGCTCACTACTGCACTATGTTGGTTTGTATATATGTCTGACTGTTAAATAAATAAAAAAAATAAAAAAATTTTAAAAAAAATAAATAAAAAAAGATACGAAACCCTTTGACAAAAACAAATGAGAATAATAATTAGTGCGATAATCTATGGCCAATTTTGGGGTTATTAGCCCAATTAATTAATAAATAAATAATAATAAATGAATTATTAGTTTCAGTATTTGCAGCAATTAGTTTTTGTTTAACACCAAAACCTCTAAAACAGTCATTACACAAGGTGGTACAAGTACAATGTTGTATTTACAAATAGGTTTAAATTTTTGTAACTTTGTTTTTATAAGTGCTGTCTGAATAAAGAGTATTATTTGGTGTAATTAGTGGTGTAATTAGTTTTTTATATATATTATGGTGTATCTGACTTTTCAGAAGTAGAATATGTAGAGGATATGGCCAAAAGCTTATCCTAAAAAATTCAGGTCAATATCTCAAAAATTAAAAAAGTTATAGCAAAAAACGTTATAATTTTTATGATTCGGTCACACCTTTTGTTTTAATTTTAATGGAAAACAAGGGACCAAATAAAGTGACGACTTTCGAGTTTCAAATGGCATTTATTTTGTTATTCTTGAACCCATAAACATGGTCTTGGTGTCATTTTAAAGGATTTTTCAAGCTCTTTCTATCTGAACAACTAGTTTTAGCATTTAACCATGTTGAAAATTTTACTCACATACCTACTTATGCTAGAAAATACGACGGGACAGACTCGACTTTAAGCACATTAGCCTCGATGGCGATAGAAAAGGTTGTTGGGACTGAAACTGTTCAACAGCTAGTTTCGATTCCGCCCATTCTCGGGATATTTGCTTTTGCTGTGCTAATTGCAAGGGTTGTTATAGCAGAGATAAAACTAGAGTAGTTTCAGAAGGAAGCCAGGACAAGCGGTCACTCTGTGAGGACGACAAGAGCTCGTGAGTGGTTTTTTCTTAATATACAGTTCTCCTGTTGCTCTGTTTACTATTTGTCAAGTAGGTAGGGCTATTTTCGATTCTTTGCTTATTTTTTATGTTTACCTTGACTAAATATCTGTATTTGAATTAAACGCGATCCTATTTTGAATAACTGCCGTGCGTCTTAAGGGTTATAATCTGTATTTTATTGAAGCACTTAAGTAAGCGCTGTTCAACAGCTAGTTTCGATTCCGCCCATTCTCGGGATATTTGCTTTTGCTGTGCTAATTGCAAGGGCGGCCACAGCTGTCCTCACTCAGGGCGATTGGAAGCATTATATCTATGTAGTGTGTGCGCTGTCGCGGAAGCGTCAGCGGAAGCATTCAGCTCTCGGTTTCAGCCTCCTCGTGTGAAGACCGACTCGGGTAAAGACCTGCGACTCTTCCTGCGCGACTCCACCGAGCAAGGACACCTGCAAGGCACTTAAGTATCTTCTTCACCCTTTCCTTTCCTACCTTATCTTATTTCCCATTATCATTATGTGCTTTCAATACATTCCTGTTGTCTATCGACAACGCTCTCTCACCACGCACAGAAGGCAACGCAATACTGCTAATCTGCGCCCTTTTCTCTCATCCTCACACTCACCTCTCTCTCTTTCTATGGGTCTATGGAATTGTCAATCAGCAGTCAATAAAGCTGACTTCATTCCAGCCTTTGCATCTCACTCTACTATTAATATCTTGGGCTTGACTGAGACCTGGATCCGTCCAGAAGACTCAGCAACCCCTGCTGCTCTCTCTAACAACTTCTCTTTCTCTCACACCCCTCGCCAGTCGGGGAGGGGTGGGGGTACTGGTCTTCTCATTTCTAACAATTGGAAATATTCAACTCTCTCTTCTCTATGCAATAACAACGCATTTGAATATCATGCTATTACACTTACAACTCCCATTAAGATCCATATTGTAGTTATTTATCGCCCCCCAGGTCCACTGGGAAGCTTTGTAGAGGAGCTGGATGTGCTGCTGTCCTCTTTCCCTGAGGATGGCACCCCACTCGTAGTCTTTGGTGATTTCAACATTCATCTAGCAAAGCCGTATGCAACAGACTTCATCTCTCTCCTAGCCGCCTTCGATCTCAAACGGCTCATCACCACCGGTACTCACAAGTCAGGCAACCAACTGGACCTGGTTTACACACGCAACTGTATCACAGACAACATTTTGGTGAAACCTCTCCAAGTTTCAGATCATTTTCTCATTACTTTCAATCTACAACTCACTACCCATGCTCCACCAACCTCCCCACCATTTACTTTCAGACGAAACCTGCGCTCACTTTCTCCATCCCATCTTTCCTCTGCTGTGTCATCTTCTCTTCCCTCACCCTCGCATTTCTCATCTCTGGAGGTGAATACTGCAACAGATACTTTATGCTCCATCCTAACCTCTTCTTTAGACAATATCTGTCCTCTCTCCTCTAGGCCAGCACGTGCCACTCCCTCTAACCCCTGGCTATCTGAGGTTCTTCGTGAACACCGGACCAAGCTCAGGGCAGCAGAGAGGAAATGGCGCAAATCAAAAGACACATCTGACCTCAGTAGGTATCAATCTCTGCTCTCTTCCTTTTCTGTTGATGTTCATGCTGCGAAATCTTCATATTTCCACAACAAGATCAACAGTGCCTCTAACACACGAACACTGTTCAAGACATTCAACTCTCTCCTCTGTCCACCTCCACCACCACCCACCTCCTCGCTAACTGCTGATGATTTTGCCAACTTCTTCACTAACAAAACTACAACTATCAGCAGTCAGTTCTCAGATTCACACACACAGGAACCCAGACTAACCTCTCCCACAGCCAATATCCTTCTCTCCTCCTTCGCTCCACTAACCGAGGAAGAAGTATCTAAACTTCTTCTCTCCAGTCATCCTACCACCTGCCCTCTAGATCCCATCCCCTCACACCTTCTACAAGCCATCTCTCCCACACTTCTACCAGCTCTCACTCACATTATCAACTCATCCCTCCACACTGGCATTTTCCCTACAGCATTTAAGCAGGCTCGGGTAACTCCTCTGCTTAAAAAACCAACGTTAAACACATCACTTCTAGAGAATTACAGACCTGTCTCTCTCCTACCATTCATTGCGAAAACACTTGAACGAGTTGCTTTTAACCAAGTATCATCCTTCCTGTCTCTGAACAACCAGCTGGATGTCAACCAATCTGGCTTCAAGAAAGGGCATTCAACCGAGACTGCATTGCTGTCGGTCACGGAAGCCCTGCGGATCGCAAAAGCTGCTTCCAAATCATCAGTTCTCATTCTCCTGGACCTGTCTGCGGCCTTCGACACTGTGAATCATCAGATCCTCTTGTCCGCCCTCTCATCACTGGGCATCACTGGAACCTCCCTCAACTGGTTCGAGTCCTATCTCACAGGTAGGTCCTTCAGGGTCACATGGAGAGGCGAGGTATCCAAAGCACATCAACTGACCACAGGAGTTCCTCAGGGTTCAGTTCTTGGACCGCTCCTCTTCTCCATTTACACCACATCACTGGGGCCCATCATACAGGCACATGGTTTCTCTTATCATTGCTATGCTGATGACACCCAGCTCTACCTCTCATTTCAACCAGATGATCCCACAGTAGCTGCACGGATCTCAAGCTGTCTGGCGGACATCTCGGCATGGATGAAGGAACATCACCTGCAGCTCAACCTGGCAAAGACTGAGCTTCTCGTCCTCCCTGCCAATCCGTCTCTACAGCACGACCTCACTATCCAGCTAGATTCTTCCTCAGTCACCCCATCAAGATCGGTCAGAAATCTTGGAGTAATCTTTGATGACCAGCTGACCTTCACAGACCACATTACAAAGACAGCTCGATCATGCAGGTTTGCTATGCACAACATCAGGAAGATCAGGCCTTTCCTAACTGAGCATGCAACACAACTTCTCGTCCAGGCCCTGGTCATTTCTAGGCTTGATTACTGCAATGCTCTTCTGGCTGGACTTCCATCATGTGCAACTAAACCTCTACAAATGATCCAGAATGCTGCAGCCCGTCTTGTCTTCAACGAGCCCAAAAGGGCCCACGTCACTCCTCTGTTCATCTCTCTGCACTGGCTACCACTCGCTGCTCGCATCAAGTTCAAGGTGTTGACGCTTGCTTACAGATTGACCACTGCTTCAGCTCCCTCCTACTTCCACTCACTACTTCAAGTCTACATCCCTACCAGAAGCCTACGATCGGTCAATGAGCGGCGGCTTGTGGTACCGCCACAGCGGGGCACAAAATCACTCTCCAGAACATTCTCATTCACGGTTCCATACTGGTGGAATGATCTCCCCACCCTCATCCGGAATGCAGAATCCTTGACAGCATTCAAAAGACAACTGAAAACTCATCTCTTCCGGGAGCACTTAACATAAAAAAAAAAAAAATAAAAAAATAAAAAAATTAAAATCCTTCCCTTTTCCTTTAAATCCTCGCTTGCCTGGCTCATGCTACTCTGAGCTATGTCTGAACTTTGTATTTTGAGCACTTCTTGCGTTGTTTCTGCCTCTTCACGATGACTCGCTTGGTTTAGTCCTCAGTTGTAAGTCGCTTTGGATAAAAGCGTCTGCTAAATGACTAAATGTAAATGTAAATGAAACGCACAGACAACCTGTACAACCAAGTAATTTAAGTCTTTTTGAGGAAAGAAATGGATTTTGTGTAAAAAAAAAAAAATTGTGAATATGTTTTTCTTGCTAATTTTTCTTGTAAATGTATGATCGAAAAAACTTATTTTTTCAAACATTAATAGGCTACTATTGTAACCATTGAAGGATAAGACAAGGGAGAATCCGTTTCTGAATTTATAATCGGAACTGCTGGTTCAAAATAAAAACAGGAATTTCACAACAATTATAGAGAGTATGTGCGTGCGCTCCTACACTATTAAAAGTTATTAATTCAGGTTGGACATCACTGAAGGCCTAGGTGTGAAATGCACGGCCCGCCACCGGCCTATTGTGTGTAGCTTTGATGACGGTACTGTGACGAACGTTTTTGTGTAGCCTACTGCCAAGCCAGCTTGCATGCGGTGTGTGAAGAGATTTGTCCCTAGCTATGTAGCGTAGGTGGGGGCGGGAATTTTTTTTAAAAAGGCACAGAGTTTTACGGTGTTACGCCACAGGGGCGGGGCTCAGTTTGAATTTTGTGCATCAGCATTTTTAACATTTTTATTGCATGTGTGGTCCATGCACTGTCTTTGACGTCCTTGTTTAATCTGTGGTCCATTACTGTGATTGACTTTCTTTGGTGGATATGAATTCGACAGGTATATGTATGGATTGTTGTTGAATGCTATAATTATGCTATATAATTATATACATGCTATAATGTTAGTGTTGTCGTTTTTTTTTACATTTTATTTTATTTTTTAAAATGTATGCCTATATATAATTTTTTTAGGGGGTCCGTGTGGTGAAGTGGTGTCCAAGATTGGCAGGAAAACCTTTGTGGTTAAGAAAGGTAGGCTACTTATTATTATATGTACTGTAAAGAATGTTTGCTTAATTAAAAATGTATGGAAGTAATTGTAGTGCTATTGCAAATGCTTTTTAAGGTTATAAAACAATCGTTTATCATTTATATTTGATGTAGTTTGTATACATTGCTTTAATTGCTTTGTGTAATAATAATATGCAGAGTCATTAGAAAATCTGATTTACTGTTATTCAAATGGTTGTCTCTGGAGTTATGTTAATCTGAAATTATGTTATGTTCGTTAAAATAATATATCATAGTTTTTTCTATGTTCAATATTTTTTAAATCGGTTTTTATAATTTAAAGAATAATAATATTTTGGCTAGACTATATTTTATAGTTTAGAAATTATTTTTAAAAAAATCTGTAGGCCATTTTTACTTAGAAACATTGATAGGCATATATGTTTTAATATGGTATTTATGTTCACTGTGAACAGTCAAAAAAGTCAATTGATTGTTGATTATGTAGCCTAATATAGGTCATATATACAGTTATAGTAAAACTGGCTATTTGTATTATTTTTTAATGTTTTAACCATATTTAGCTATTTATGATTTCCATTACACGAGAGTAGATGTTAAACTTCATGCTGATTTGTACTCGGCTTTCGCCAAGATAAGCAACACTAAGACGTAGCTTTACAGTAAACTATGCTTCTCCATCCATTTACGCTTCTTTCCATATGAGGGTGTGACTCCCCTTCTGTCCGGCGTTAACGGCTGCAGTGTACTTGGCGCGTCAGCACACACGACGGCTGCAACTACAGTGTGGTCTCCCTAGTAGACCAACACGACAACTGTCTGGATTGAGCCGAGTAGGGGACATCTCTAGGGTCTTCAAGTGGGCACCTTCCGTCCTCAGTGTTTCGTCGACTAGCCCACGACACCTCAAGAGGGCTCGACAGTGACTCTGGCGTCCCAGAGTCACCCCCCTCCGTCCCCCACTCAACTCAGCCCAGCTTACTGACCTCTACATCCCTCCTGCTGCTGAGACCTAACCACAATCTCACTATCTCTCCGCAACCCAACCATACGCGCCAACCCGATTGACTAAGGCTGTCGAGCCCCACTGGTGCGTTAAAGCAGTTACAGTGGCAACGGTTCCGTATGGCATACCACCTACCGCAAAACATAATATCTGCCCAACCACCCGTCATTCTATACTATACAACGTATACAAATTGTATAGTATACTATACAACCTATACTATACAACCTATCCAAATAAACCAACAGACTCTTCAAGTTTTTTAAGAATTCTACGAAACCGTAGCGTGGCGGCCTGTACCTTGCCAGCTAGAATCTTTCCGTCTCAACCACAGCCAGTTTCTGCTCCTTTCTGCTGCTTCAGATAAGTTCTTTACTGTGCGACGCAACTCTTGGCCGCTGAATCCGACGTCTCTGAGGAACCGGGTTGTAGAGTGTGCCACAAAACCTCGACAACCCACTTCCACTGGATAAACCTGGACTCTCCATCCTCGCTGTTCTGCTTCAGTGGCCAAATGAGCGTACCGCAGTTTCTTCCTCTCATATGCCTCATCTACAGCATCCTCCCATGGCACGGTCAACTCTATCAGTTGAACAATGCGTGCTGATCCAGACCACAAAACAATGTCTGGTCGTAGGTTAGTGGTGGCAATCTCAGGTGGAAAAATAAGCCGTTGATCAAGATCAGCCAGCATCTTCCAGTCCCTAGCAGCTTCCAGTTGTCCTGGCCGAGAATTGGTGTTAACACCTTTTCTTGGTGGTTGCTCGCCTGGGCGGAGGAATGTTGTCTTCTGCGTGTGTTTTGCTAGAACATGCGGCAACTTATTGGTCATACTACGCTTGCCTTCCAATGCTAAAGCCAAACATCTCAGTACTTGGTCATGGCGCCAAGTAAACCGACCTTGGCTAAGAGCCACCTTACATCCTGTCAAAATGTGCCTTAATGTGGCAGGTGTTGAACACAAAGGACAAGAGGGATCCTCTCCTAACCAGAGGTTTAGGTTCTGCGGTGATGGGAGAACATCATATGTTGACCTAATAAGGAAACTGATCCTACTCTCTTCCATTGACCAAAGGTCTTGCCAGCCCATTTTGCGTTGTTCCACACTCTCCCATCTCATCCACTCTCCCTGCTTGGCCTGGGAAATGGCCTTTATACTCCTCATCCTCTCCTCCTGCTTTCGCACCTCGTTGACTACCAGCTTCCTCCTTTGAGCTGGGCCTGCCTTGTGCCATTTAGGAGGAGCTAAACTGAGCCCAAAACCCCCTCTTCCATGCTGTACCTGTCCCACGATATCCCCTATTTGAAGGTCAGCCTTTGCCTCTACTACAGATTTCTTTGCTGACCACTTTCTACCAGTTTTTAACACAGGGGCTGCCTCCCTTACACATTTGTCACGTGACTCTACTAATGTCATTTCCAGTCTGACCTTGGCACACTTAAACTCCTCGGTTAAAGCAGAGACTGGCAGCTGCAATATTCCTTTACTATAAAGTCCCACTCTGCTGAGGCAGCGTGGAACTCCCAACCATTTCCTGATGTATGAACTTATTAACGCTTCCAGCTTATCCACTGTTGTCAAAGAAACCTCGTACACAGTCAGTGGCCACAGCAACCTCGGCAGTAGACCAAACTGAAAGCACCAGAGTTTTAGTTTGCCTGGTAGAGCACAGCTGTTTATGCTCTTCAACCCTTCCACTGCTTGTCGTCTAACTTCTCCCACTCGAACTGTGTCCTTTAGATCTCCATCGTACCATCTCCCAAGACTTTTCACTGGCTTCTCAGAAACTGTTGGTATTGCCTCACCATTAATGAAGAATGTTTTATCTACTACCTTTCCTTTAACTATGGAGATGCTCCTTGATTTAGAGGGCTTAAATTGCATTCGTGCCCATTCAATATTATCTGTTAACTTCCCCAATAACCGATTAGTGCAGGCTACTGTTGTAGTCATGGTTGTCATGTCGTCCATGTATGCTCTGATTGGTGGTAGACGCATCCCAGAAGCCAAGCGTTCTCCTCCTACTACCCATCTTGATGCCCTAATGATTACTTCATCATGATTACCCTTGATATAACTGTATAATTTTTCCTTTAGATTGCATATGTTTGTGATTTTGGTTATCAGTATTTTTTGCTTTTGTTTTGTGATACTTTTGGTGTATCCCTGGTGATTCAAAATGGATATACAACTGATACACACATGTAACAGTTGTCTGTTTTTAGGGTTGAAGGTGTGTCTCCTCAGTGATTCGATGTGCCGTGGAGTTGAGGAGCACATAAAAAATATCCAGGCGTTTGTGCATCCTGGTACAAACCTGAGCCGCAGTTTGGCTCAGCATGCACGCCATTTTGATGGCATGATGGGGCCAATGTTGGTCTTGTTGATGATTGGTACCAACGATGTTGCCAGTGGTGCCAGGCCTCAGGTGATTGTGGACCAGATGATGGCGCTGATTCGGCGGATTCAGAGTGGACATGATTTAATGGATCTGTACTTTGGTGTGTGTGCAGTGTTGCCACGGCCTGTGGATGACTTGTACACCAAGGCTGTGGTGAAGGAGTGTAATGTTCTTCTGGAAAAGTGTTTTGGGGAGATGGATAATGTGGTGTTTTTGCGCACGCATTCAGTTTTTTTGTCTAAGGGAAAAATCACCAGGGAGTTCTATGGGAGGGATGGGTTACATTTGAGTTGTGGGGGCAAACAGCGGTTGTTTTTGTTTATCAAGAAGTTTCTGTGGCATTTTTGTCGCCATGAGTAAATAATGTAAATAAAATTAGTAAATAAAAATCATTGATTAACAGTTTTGGGTTAGGGTATTTTATTTTAAATTTCACACCACAGTTATAGTGAGGAATATTTTCATGTTTATTAATTTATCATGGTATTGTTAAAATATGTTGGAAATGTTCTAAGAGCACTCATACATTGAAATAATTTAGTAGAGTTTTATATTGAAATTTAAGAATAAAATTAAATATTCATCATGCAGTGATTTGTTTGCTTAACTTATAGTTCAAACTTCATGAACAGGTGTATAGTCAATTATAACATAACAAATAAATAAAGTTGAAACAATATTACAAATACAATAGATACAAATGTAATAAACAGTGCTGTGGGTTTTTCAGGTAGGCTTAATAATAGTTTTCAGCTACAAAAATTGAGTAATCATAAATAAATTTGCACAATGTAAACATTGCATAATGTTTATTGTTGTTTATACATGAAATTTAGAGCAATATCCCTTTTCAGGGAAGAGCAGTATGTGTTTTGTCAAAGATATGACTGGTTTGGTGTAATCATATTACTATGTTAATGTATTTGACTAGGCTAAATTGGTTAAACCACTATTTTATAGATTTTTAGAGAACTTGACGTTGTATAAAGTGTAGCCACCATACTGCTATATAGGTGCTCTCTATTATGCAATGGTTCTTGTTTGTTTGTATAATAAAAGGTCCTTTGAAAAATCTTTAGATCATTGGTCATTCATTCCATAATGGCAGACAGAGAATACAGCACAGAACTCAAATTACAAATGTCTAAGTGTTTTTTTTCTGACATTTGAATAAAAATATGTATTTGTAATGTATGCTGATACAGTTATTTTAATGTTGTGTAGGCTACTGGTTATATAATGTGTTTTTATTCGTGTAACTGCTACAATGATTTTGTTAAGTGCATGTATTTTTGCGTATAATTGTAAAACCTATAGGTTATATAACTCGTAATTATATGTAATTTGTAATGCTCATAACGCCAATGATTTTGTGTTGTTTAAAATAAATATCGCGTTAGTGTCAGGACTTAGTTTACACACTAAATCGTTTTCAAATAAATATGCATTAAGGGAGCGATTTGTGAATGAGTAGTCTACAGTACAAGTGTGTGTTGTTTGCACATGGGAGGATATACCGGTATATTGCCTGCATAGTTAAAATAAATTTACGTAGGAATGTCTTTTGCATTAATATTTTTGAATGTCCCATTTGTTTGTGACACTATTGCGTAATTTGTAATAAAAAATAAATAAAAAAATGTGTGTTTTTATTTCAATAGGATTGGCTGACACATACAGGAAGTTATTTTATAAATTTCAAATTTAAACCTGTGTCATGTGGGGATTACGCGGGATGTTTTTTTTTAATGCAAGCTTTTTTTGACCCAGTAGCCTACGTCAGATCGGAGGTTGCGTTGACGAGGTAAGCTGTGTTGGTATTGTCATGTTTGTATATCTCGCTCAGATAAGTATAATTTTTGTACATGTGTTGATTAAGTATGAGTGGATATTGTTTATAGTTGATTATCTGTATACTGTGTTATTTGTCAGATAATGGCTGATTTTTCGCCAAGCAAATTTGCCACTATTAATGATGAGGATGTGGAGGCCATTCGACAGGCTTTTCAACTGTCAACTGTAAGTAATAAATGTGATCAATGTAATTTATGAATTAATGATATAATGTGGTAATATCAAAAAGTCAGTGGACTTAATTAAAAAAAGTAATTAAAAAAAAATACGTGAACCTAAAAACATTCTGTTTTACAAAAGATGGTTTGTGCGTGTGGTATGCTTACATATTTATAATGATAGCCTAATGGCTTTTTAACTTTAAAGTATTGTTATATTATTTGATTTGGCTTTAATTTGTTTTGTTGGTTGTTGAAACCAGTTTAAAAGGTCTAATGTGTCTATTTGAATGTCAGACGAGAATCTTGTGCCGGCTGGTTTAAGTAAGTTAACTGATATATTTAAAAGCATTCGTGCAGCGTCATGTAAAAATTAAGTTTACCTCTGCTACTCTATTGTGCCTGAAATTCGCATCAGAAATGTTTGCATGTTAAAAGATAAATACGACTAGTAGCCCTAATGTCAATCACGCGTGTATCGTGCCTCCGAAAGTTTCGTCTTTCATAATAAAAATCGGATCAGGTTTGATTTTCTGCCGTTTTCGCATCTGTACCAGTATTTTTTTTGGTGTTTTGACAATGCGATTGTAATATGTGTAGCCTATTCGTAGTGTTCTTTACTAGAAAGGACAGTGTGTGACCTTAAATGCTAAACAACATAATAGCCGTTTTTTCCACCGTCGACAGGAATTGACCGTTCGCCGGCCCCTCCCCCAAAACGGCCATTGTCCAATCACACATCATAGCAACCGTTACTATGTGAGCAGGTCCGTCAAACATTGACTCCAAGCAAGATGGTGAAGCGGTGCGCCCACAGCGTTTGTAAACCTGTTGTAAATCGGACACTAGATACCCCGAGATATTGTCTGGAGGAGTTGTGTTCTTTTCCGTTTCCAAAGCCGAAAACACAGCGTGAGCGGGTGCCTACTGGGTAAAACAGTGTGGACGGCCCCACTCCCAGTTAAATGTGTCGAACATGCTTAACTCGCGTGCAGCGTGCGTGAGACTGAGACACTGAGATTAGTCAAAGAAACATGGAGAAAGTAGATCAAGAGGATCCACAAAGGAATTATGTTTTCTAAAGGGTTGTTGTTAACATGATATTCTCGGGGGGGAAATGAGCAGCAGTCACTAGCAGTGCAGCGCCCGTAGCTAACGCTAACGTTACAGTTTAGACTAGAGGAGTGCACGCTCACAACGGGGAACGCATGACGCTTACTTGACAACATCAGTTCATCAATATCGTAACGAATAGAAATAACCTTAAATAGTGTATGGTTATCTGCATCTTTCCGTCTCTTATGTATAGTTACTTTTTAAACACGAAAATCGCATTCAGCATGACACGCAAGCGGTTGTTAAAGCGAATGTATAATCCTGTATCTGAGGCAAAATTACTAAATATGCAGCGCGAGTTATATATTTCTAACTCCAAACAATTAGCCACTGAACCAGCTTATAAAATCTTCAAGGCTGTACTGGCTGCATTTGAGGTACAGGTCATGGGGTTTCTCAGATTTCGCTTGAGACCGGTAACGTTATAAGCATTAGCCTCGATAGTAGTCGTGTCTCCTTCATTGCGTATTGTTATATTTTGAATATATCTGCATACTGTAACCCCTTGTGCCTCGATCTGGAGGATATCGCGGAGGTATTGCTCCAAAAAAGGGTCACTGACACGCACGGGTATACCTCTTACCGTCATGGCAATCTGTGGCGCTGGTCGTGTTTGACCATATGTTTGACGGGCGTAGCAACAATAACTAGGGGGCGTGGCTTTTGCGAACGGTCAATTGTAGCCTGGTCACTAGACCCTTCTAGGTTATGATTGAGAGAGGGTCACTCTGGGATTGGGATTCGGGAAAGGTAAACTCATAGCCCATTTCCAAAGAGGCGTCACCAATGGATGTCGCTTAAATGCCTGTGGGTGCAATTGGATAGACCTAAAACCAATCAGAGCGTTAGTCATCGTGTAAAGTCTGCCTTTACGTTTGTGATTGGTGCCTCGATTTGGAATTGGAAATGGGTTTGAAGCTGTTGATTAGTCTGACTTGCAGAGCAATTTTTAATTTGCTGGAAGTTCGTCTGGGTTTTCCCAGGCAAGCCGAATGTCCTATAGACTTTTATGGTTATAACGTCCTATCGACCGCTACTGCTTACTGGCGCGGACGAGCCGTGGGGCCGCCATTTTAAACCGTTTAAAATAAAGTTATTTTGTTGATTATGGTTTACAGTTTATGAAGACTCCAAATTCAAAATCTTAGAAAATTTGAATATTATATGAAAAATTTGAATATTACATGGAATCAATTAAAAAGAGGATATTAAATACAGAAATGTTGACTTTCTGAAAAGTATTATCATGCATAATGTATATATTTAGTTTTAAATTATAAATAGTTTCACCTTTTAATTTGAATTACTGAAATACATGGACTTTTGCACGATATTTAAATTTTTCGAGTTTCACCTGTATTGTAAAGTGTCCTGCATCTTAACTGCTGCCACGTAACGTAAGTGTTTGACTGGTTTAAGATGGTTGCTGCATTTCTCAGTGCCAACTGGCCAATAGTGTATCTAGTTTCTATATCTATGGTTCTTTCCACGTTTTCAGTGCACACGATATTTGCATATGATTGGGAATTTTAACTCCTAGTGTCAGTCGAACTTAGAAATTGGTTGTGAAGCAATGTATGGTAAAATTAATGATTTTAATTAATGAAATGCATGGATGTATATATCCACATTAAACAAATGACTCTCTATACATCTCAAACTAAAACAGAGTAGATTTTATAAAGTTAATTGAAGAAATGTTTAATAATTACAAATATTTTTTTTCTGCAAAATGATTAATTATGACATTTTCTAGAAATTGCATTTACAGAATGACCTTAAAGTGTTAAAATATTGGTAACTGTAGCTTTGCTCTCATAGTTTTGATTAGAATACATCACATCCGGTTGACATGGTAGATGTCTTGAAGCGATGTCGTGTCTTAATTGTTGTTCCCCTCTGTTGCCTGGTTAACAGTTTCTGTGTAACTGTTATTAATGTTTTTTGTGTGAACAAAGGAAAATAAATTAATTGCATTTGTGATTGTTCTTCACAATGACAACTACTGACGTGTTTGTATTTCATTACACATTGAAAAAATTGAACCATAGTTGGCTTGTATCAACACAGAATGGAATGGTTTTGCAATGAAAACCATTCAGGACGATTGTTGGTGTGGCTATAATGTAGTCTAATATATGTATAACGACAGTCAAGGTAAGCTCTGTTTCTTAAAATTTAATAGGAATGCAAGAAAAAAATTACATGAATGCACAAGAATAACTCTAACTCTATAAGTTTGTGCCTTACAGCACTGGTATCACAATATCTTCATTGGCACATGCCACTTAAATATAGATGTACCTCAAACTGGCAATATGTTTGAAAAAGTGTCAGAGTTCGTACAGAGGACCCAAAAGCAGAGGATAATGCAATAACAGTTTATCCTGCAAAACTGGAAATAAGGAGACTGCCGTCAATGGACGCAGATCTGATGCAAGCAAAGCAATAAAGCAGTCCCAGACGACTCGTAGGATCAGCGTCGGCAGGGAGGCGAAACAAAACAATAAAGCAGTCCCAGGCGACTCGTTGGATCAGCGTCGGCAGGGAGGCGAGCAGCAACAGAGAAAACTTCCCGTGTCCAATGAAGGAAACTCACAGATGGCAGGTGAGCTGGTAATCCTCAGACAGCAGGTGAACTGGGTAGAGAACAGTGATGAATCTCCAAACAAATCACAGACAACCCGACAGGACAAGACAGGACAGGACAGGATGCAGTTTCTCTTGAGGGTAAATATTGGTAGATACGTTTAACGAAGAGACAAAGCGAAAGCTCTACGTACAACAATAAACTGACAAGGAAGCAGAGAAAACAGTGACTAGAAGTAGCCGGGTAAATTAGAGAAGAAGCGGGCACAGGTGAGAGAGGATCAGTGTAAGTGTTAATTGCTACGGGGAACAGCTGTGAGAAGAGAGATAGGGGAAAACCATGAATGGAAGCAACTAAGTGTGTGTGCAGCGCGAAGGCTGAGATAATGAGGAACAGCTGGGCATGTGTGCATGTAACATTAAGGAAAATAGGGAGGAAAGAGACTGATTCATGACAGTACCCCTCCTTCAACGAGCGCCCCCAGGCGCTCCCAAAGGTGAAGCCTGGTGAGTGCGGTGGAAGTCCTCGACGAGCGAGCGGTCCAGGACGTCCCGGGAGGGAATCCAGCTTCTCTCCTCAGGACCATATCCCTCCCAATCGACCAGATATTGAAAGCCACAACCTCGAGGACGAACATCAAGGAGTCTGCGAACGGAATAAATAGGAGAACCCTGGACAAGAGCAGGAGGGGGAACAGGACGGGTAGGTATCTGAATAACGGGTTTGATGCATGACACATGAAACACGGGATGGATGCGACGGAGCTTATGAGGAAGTTTGAGCCTGACAGTGACAGGGTTAAGAACCTTGGTAATGGAAAAAGGTCTAACGAATCGAGGCGAGAGCTTACGAGAACTGGACTGCAGAGGCAGATTAAGAGTGGACAACCAGACCCGCTGTCCACAGACGTACCTGGGCGATCTTACGCGACGGCGGTTAGCGGCAATGCGGGTGCGTCTCTTAGTACGACAAAGAGCAGTTCTCACCCTCTTCCAGGTGCGACGGCACCTCTGAATAAACGCTTCAACCGACGGAACGGAAACCTCGAGTTCCTGTGAGGGGAAGAGCGGAGGTTGGTAGCCAAGGCAACAATTAAATGGGGAAAGCCCAGTAGCAGATGACGGAATAGAATTGTGAGCATACTCCGCCCATGGTAACTGTTCGCACCAGGACGAAGGGTTTTGGAACGCAAGACTACGGAGCATTCTACCCAAGATCTGATTAGAACGTTCAGCCTGCCCGTCAGTCTGGGGATGGAATCCCAATGACAAACTGGCAGTGGCTCCAATCTGTCGACAGAACTCCCTCCAAAACTGAGAGGCAAACTGTGGCCCCCGATCCGAAACAACGTCAGTAGGAAGGCCATGAAGCTTGAAGACATGATTAACCACCGACTGGGCCGTCTCTTTAGCGGAAGGTAATTTGGGCAGAGGAACGAAGTGAACGGCCTTAGAAAATCGATCTACTACAGTCAGGACAACGGTGTTCCCCATAGAAGGAGGAAGTCCCGTAACAAAATCTAAGGCAATGTGTGACCACGGGCGAGACGGAGTCGAGAGGGGACGGAGTAACCCGGCAGGCGGCGAGTTACCCGACTTTGTTTGGGCGCAGATAGGACACGAAGATACGAAACGACGGATATCGCATTCTCTAGTGGGCCACCAAAACCTCTGACGAATGACGGCCAATGTACCTCTGATACCAGGGTGAACGGCTATTCTGGACGAATGACCCCAACGAAGAACCGCTGGACGAACGGACTCGGGAACGAATAGTAAATGTTTAGGACATTGTCGAGGAATGACAGCACGGTTCAGAGCCTGTTTAACTGCTCGTTCGACCCCCCCAAACAGTGGCCCCAACCACGCACCTAGGTGGAAGAATGTTCTCCTTGGTAGAGGCGTTCTCTGAGGAGTCGAAAAGGCGGGACAGGGCATCAGGTTTTAAGTTCTTTGAGCCGGGTCTATAAGAGATAGTAAAATCAAAACGGCAGAAAAAAAGTGCCCAACGAGCCTGACGGGCGCTAAGTCTCTTAGCGGACCGAATGTACTCAAGATTACGATGATCTGTCCAGACTATGAACGGATGCGACGCCCCCTCCAGCCAATGTCGCCACTCACCCAACGCCAACCGAATGGCCAACAGCTCACGATTACCCACATCGTAATTGCGTTCAGAAGGCGAGAGACGATGCGAAAAGAACGCGCACGGGTGAACCTTATTGTCCAGGGGCGAGCGCTGCGAGAGCACCGCGCCTACCCCCACGTCAGAAGCGGTCAAACGCAGCCTGGGTCGCCTCGGTCCAAGCAAAACAGGACTTGACCGAGGTGAGCGCAGTAAGAGGAGCGGCTACCTGACTAAAATTCCGAATAAATCGTCGGTAAAAATTAGCGAAGCCTAAGCGTTGGAGAGCGATACGGCAGTCGGGCACAGGCCAATCAGTGACGGCTTGGACCTTAGAAGAATCCATACTTTTCCATCGGCGGAAACGACAGATCCCAGAAAGGTAACGGACTTAGCATGGAAAGTGCATTTCTCAGCCTTCACAAAGAGGCGGTTCTCTAGGAGACGCTGCAAGACACGACGGACATGCATGACGTGCACCTGGAGAGAGGGTGAGAAGATGAGGATGTCGAGGTAAACAAATACGAAAACGTTAAGCATATCTCTCAGAACATCATTAATCAGAGCCTGAAAAACGGCTGGGGCGTTGACCAGCCCGAACGGAAGAACCCGATATTCGAAGTGCCCGAGAGGCGTGTTAAATGCGGTCTTCCACTCATCTCCCTCCTTAATACGCACCAAATGGTACGCATTACGCAGATCTAGTTTTGTGAAAACCTTCGCCCCCTGCAAGATCTCGAAAGCGGAAGACATGAGAGGCAAGGGATACCGGTTCTTTACAGTGATGTCATTCAACCCTCGATAATCAATGCAGGGGCGTAAGGACCCGTCCTTCTTTTTCACAAAAAAAAAATCCAGCGCCAGCAGGAGAGGAGGAAGAGACGATGGTACCAGCCGCGATAGACTCGGAAAGATACTTCTCTAAAGCCTGACGTTCAGGGGCTGATAAGGAATACAAACGTCCGCGAGGAGGAGTGGTACCGGGAAGAAGGTCGATAGAGCAATCATAAGGTCGATGGGGAGGGAGAGAAGTGGCCCGGGAGCGACTGAACACCGCCCGCAGATCGAGGTACTCCCCCGGCACTCCCGACAAATCCCCAGCCTCCTCCTGAAACACAGAAACAGAGGAAACAGGAGAAACAGCAGACACTAAACACTCAACATGACAAGACAAGCTCCAAGATAGGACAGAACTATTAGTCCAGTTAATATGGGGATTGTGTTTAGCTAGCCAAGGGTGGCCTAAAACTATGGGTGTAAAAGGAGAGTGAAAAATAAAAAAATAAATTGTCTCTTGATGGTTTCCTGATATGGTGAGACTCACCGGCTGAGTGATACGACGAACCTTAGAAATGATGCTACCGTCCAGAGCGAGCACAGAGGTAGAGTCTTTAAGATCGGAAAAAGGAATACCCTGTCTTTGGGCCCACCCCTCGTCGATAAAACTAGCCTCAGCACCAGAGTCAATAAGGGCCAAACAAGATCCCGAAAAGGATGACCAGCGGAGAGTGACCGGAAAGGTGGAGCGTGTCCCGGCTTTGGATGTGGGGAAGAAGGTAGTTGCGCTCGCCAGTACTCCCCTGATTACTGACGAGCTCTGGCTTTTACTGGGCAGGAAGATACGAAATGATTACCTGAACCACAAAAAAGGCAAAGACGATTAACAATCCGTCGTTGACGTTCAGTTGTCGAAATGCGGATTCCCCCCAGCTGCATTGGCTCCGCATCTGACTCACTGCGAGTAGCCACAGAAAGAGTAGGCGGGGTCACAAGTCGCTTAGACCTCGAACTCCGAGCGCGGCGGCGCATCTCGAAGCGTTTGTACAATACAATACAATTTTATTTGTATAGCACATCTTAAAACAACTGGCGTTGACCAAAGTGCTTAAAGCAATAAAAAAAAAATAATTAAAAATAAAATAAAAAAAAATAGTAATAATAAAAAATAGACAAAAACATGCACATAACAAACAGATACACGTCGAGGAGGAAAGACGGACACATCAAGGTACGTTAAAAGCAAGTGAAAAAAGGTGCGTTTTCAGAGAAGTTTTAAAAAAAATGTCAGTTTGGGCAGATCTGATATTTGTGGGTAGGCTGTTCCATAATTTGGGTCCATAAACTGCGAAAGCACGGTCACCCCTGTTTTTTAGTCTGGTCCTGGGGACAGAAAGTAAGTTAGATTCCCCCGATCTTAGTGATCTTGACTTCAATTTTGGGTGAAGCAGTTCAGATAAGTACTGGGGAGCTATGTTTTGTAAAGATTTAAAAACAAAAAGCAAAACTTTAAAATCTATTCGAAATTTAATTGGTAGCCAATGTAGCGAGATCAGAACCGGAGTAACATGGTCAAATTTACGTTTTCCTTTGAGAAGGCGTGCAGCTGCATTTTGGACTAATTGTAGACGGGAGATATGTTTCTGAGAAACTCCAATATATAAAGAATTACAATAGTCCAATCTGGATGTTATAAATGCATGCATGGCTATCTCAAAGTGTTTACCAGACAGAAACGGCTTAACCTTAGCTAAGAGACGAAGATGGAAGAAGCAGGATTTTACCACAGCACTTATCTGCTTTTCAAGGTTAATGTTGTTATCAATCCAGACGCCCAGATTACGAGTACAGGTGGTACTATAAGGTGACAATGTTTGAAGGTCACAAACATGTGTACTACGATCACTGGGGCCAAACAAGATAATTTCGGTCTTGTTTTCATTTAAACTCAGGAAGTTATCAGTAAGCCATAGTTTCAGTTCATCTATACAGTCCAGTAGTGGCTTTAAGGCAAACTTGTCATTACGTTTTAGGGGCAAGTAAATTTGAGTATCATCAGCATATAGGTGATAAGAAACCCCATGTTTAGTTAAAATAGAACCCAGAGGTAACATATACAGATTAAATAATTCTGGCCCAAGGATAGAACCCTGCGGAACGCCAGACCCAAGTTTCATTTTAGATGAGCACTGTTTCCCGATGCGAACAGAATAGCTTCTGTTAAGCAAGTATGAGCGGAACCACTCCAACACCATGCCCCTAAGACCTGTGGATACTTCAAGGCGAGTGATTAAAATATCATGGTCGACAAGGTCAAAAGCAGAGCTGAGGTCCAACAGGACCAGAGCCACAGATTGCCCTGTATCAGTACTGAGTAAAATGTCATTCATGACTCGCAGAAGTGCAGATTCGGTACTGTGACGTAGTTTAAAACCAGACTGAAATTTCTCGTAGATCAGACTATCAGTTAAAAAGGACTGGAGTTGGCTCAAAACCACTTTTTCTAAATTTTTAAATAAAAGGTAAATTTGAGATTGGACGATAGTTGCTTAGAATTGATGGATCCAAACTAGATCTCTTAAGTTTCGGCAAGACCGAGGCGTGTTTCAGGCTGTTAGGAACAACCCCCGAACAGAGACATTTGTTGATAAAAGACAACAAATCCGAACCGATAGCACATAGAACCTGCTTAAAAATTTTTGTAGGAATCACATCTTGAAAGCAGCTAGTAGTTTTTAAAGTTGAAACAATCTCAACCAGAGAGTCAAGGGAAACAGGTTCAAAGACAGACCATGTAGAAGAACATATAGGAACTTCAAGAGGCATATAGGTAGATAGTGACATTTGAGAGTTGAAATCATTGAGTTTGTCTAGGCGAATAGCCAACTCAACCAACAGATCAAACTGGTCTGGAATCTCACGGGCATAAATCTCGTCCTTAAGGCTGGGGTTAAGTCCTTCTTGAAAGTGAGCAACAAGAGCAGGTTCATTCCAGCCCGACGAGGTGGCCAGGGTGCGAAACTCTATCGCATAATCAGCAACAGAACGACCTCCTTGCAGCAGCACTGCGAGCACACGAGAAGCCTCTTGTCCATGTACAGAGCGATCGAACACCTTGATCATCTCCCGTTTGAACGGTTCAAAATCCTCCGTCAGATCCGAAGCCATCTCCCAGACGGCAGTCCCCCACTCACGCGCTCTTCCAGTGAGAAGCGAGATAACGTAGGCGATGCGCGCACAATCCCGTGCGTAGGTGGTAGACTGTAGGGAAAACACCACCTCACATTGAGTGAGAAAAGCGCGGCATGCAGTGGGCTCACCGGCATAGCATGGAGGGTTGTTGATCCTGGGCTCAAGTGGCGTGTCACAGGAAACAGGAGCCTCAAGATGATGGCGGTGAAGACGCATGGACAAATCGGAAACCTGAGCGGCCAGACTCTCCACAGCACGACGGGTCCCGGAGATCTCCTCGTCGTGTCTTCCCAGCATAACTCCCTGGGCCTCGATAGCCGCGCGATAAGGTGCCTCCTCCCCTGGGTCCATAATGGTCAGTTTATTCTGTCAGAGTTCGTACAGAGGACCCAAAAGCAGAGGATAATGCAATAACAGTTTATTCTGCAAAACTGGAAATAAGGAGACTGCCGTCAATGGACGCAGATCTGATGCAAGCAAAACAATAAAGCAGTCCCAGACGACTCGTTGGATCAGCGTCGGCAGGGAGGCGAGCAGCAACAGAGAAAACTTCCCGTGTCCAATGAAGGAAACTCACAGATGGCAGGTGAGCTGGTAATCCTCAGACAGCAGGTGAACTGGGTAGAGAACAGTGATGAATCTCCAAACAAATCACAGACAACCCGACAGGACAAGACAGGACAGGACAGGATGCAGTTTCTCTTGAGGGTAAATATTGGTAGATACGTTTAACGAAGAGACAAAGCGAAAGCTCTACGTACAACAATAAACTGACAAGGAAGCAGAGAAAACAGTGACTAGAAGTAGCCGGGTAAATTAGAGAAGAAGCGGGCACAGGTGAGAGAGGATCAGTGTAAGTGTTAATTGCTACGGGGAACAGCTGTGAGAAGAGAGATAGGGGAAAACCATGAATGGAAGCAACTAAGTGTGTGTGCAGCGCGGAGGCTGAGATAATGAGGAACAGCTGGGCATGTGTGCATGTAACATTAAGGAAAATAGGGAGGAAAGAGACTGATTCATGACAAAAAGTTTGTAATGAAATTGATGTTTAATTTACATTTATTTTAAAATATCACTAATTTAGGGATTTGTGTCACTATATCACTGGAGGTGTTATATTGATATTTATTTTAATTGTCAATTTGTCATATTTCTAAAGTGTTCTATTCATGTTTTTTTTTAATGTTTTGATGGTTGTTTGTATTTGCAGTATGCCTGTTTGGACACTGCTATGACTCGCCAAGAAGTTTATTTGCAGTGTTTGCAAATAAATAAAAGGGCTATGGAGCTGCTGGTACGTCAGGTTCGCTTGAGGCGTTCGACCGAACAAAAACTTGCACTTGCAAAAACAGAGCTCCAGGCAACAAAGAGCCAACTGGGCAATGCTCTTCAACAGTTGGAGGTTGTACAGGCATCTATTGTGTATGTACATGAAGGTAAGTATTTAGTTTTGTTTTGTATTTTGCAAAAGACAAGACCGTCATGGTGTACATGTCTAATTATATTACCATAATATGTATTTTTATGTTATTTTTTGGCTGGAATACAGTTAAGTGGTCAAACCTGTGATCTAAAATAGAGATGAAGTATGGTTTTGTTTGTCAGTAAGTGATTCTTTGTGTTAGTGTATGTGCAATAGTTAGATGGCCTTTTGAACACTTCTATTGATTTTACAGGGTGATAGCAGTTTATTGCAATACAGTAATTTCAGTGGGTCTGAGTTAAGATGAATACTGAAGTAATAATTGAGTATTGAGGTCACACTATTAGATTTCAAAGTATGTGTGATATTAAATGAAAGGTGTTTTTTATTTATTTATTTAAATCTAGGTTAATCATGTCATGTGTTATGTTATTTCATCACAGTTTTAAGAAGAAGAATATTACTGGGTATAGTATTTCAAATTGAAAGTAAACTTGAAATATGTAGGAATTACATCAACAACTGACTATTGACTGTATGGTGCTATATATTATAGCAATGTTGTTGATTGTATAATGAAAAAATAGTAGCATGCGACAAAAGGTTTTTATTTCTATATGTGTGCAGATGTTGCTGAGTCTGGCACTCAAATCGAGTTTGTGGATACATGTGGTGACGCCAGCACTTCTGAAAATATCACTGAATGTAATAAGGATTAATGGGGTTAATTGATTTATTTGATTTAGTGTAAAAATAAAGAATATTTTAATTGTTTTTTGTTGTTGTTGTTTTTTAAAAGATTCTTATGTATTTAGTTTGTGGGTATTTGTTTAGTTTACAAAATAATGGGCGAAATAGAAGTAGGGTTACAATTTTATTGCACAAGTATTGTAAATAAGAGATGAATTTATTTGCAACGGTAACATCATAGATTAACAATTTTTCTTTTTAATGCTATTATTATTGATAATTATTGATTATATGTATTTGCAACAAGTTTTATTATAAAGTGTGGTCAAATGTTGAGATAAAATACAATTGAAGAAACTGTTTATAAGATGAACTTGAAGTATGGGTGAAATGTAAGTTACTTTATATTTTTAGGTTTTTTTTTTTTGTAACAAGGTCTTTTACATTCCCTAGAGTAGATATTTAGGTTCTATATCATTAATGTTTTTTCGGGAAATAATTGTCTTTAATGTGTAGTAAGTGCATGATTATGTAAAGGAATTTGTGTATTGTTGAAACAAATTCTCAATTCAAGTTTGTGGACTAAATTGGTCTAAACATTACTTACACTATATTCATATGTTGGCCTATTAGTAGATAAAGGGCATGTTGTAAGGTGATGAAAATAGTTTTAGTCAGACGATTCATTTTTATTATATATATTGATTGATTTTATTTATTTATTTATTTTTGGCTTAGTTGGGGACATTTAGTATTCAACAATAATATTGATCTGCCTGCGTCAACACCATTATATTAGAACTGAGCTGTATGTTGACATTACGGTTTACTCCAGTGCCGTTATATGATCTAAATTAATACGTTTTGTTCAACCAAAAATGTAACCATTTTTTTATTTTTGCTGGACTATGTGCTATTTTCTTGTATATGCTTTACAGCTAAAACAAACATGTTGCATAATTTCTTGTTTAATGTAGAGCTGGTTTGAAATCATTTGCATTCAACATTTGTTTTACATAAATTTTATTTTAATATAGCCCTATTGAAATAGCATTTTTGAAAAATAGTAATTTTATTCCAGAGTCAAATAGTGGTAATGCTTTATGCCTTTGAAATTGTCTAGTGTTAGTTAACTCGGTGAGAGCCGGTTCCCATTTGAGAGCCGTTTTGTAGGTTTTATTATTGTGTTTTGCACAGTAATTGCTCAGCTATACATCAAGTTGCTATTAGCTTATTCATTGTTATTTTGATGTGTCAGTGCGTATGATCACGTGTGACATTACCCCGCTGTTCGATTCCTTGTAAAGTGCACATATGTTATACATTTATTAACATTTACTGTATGAGCTTGTGTGGTCGATCAGTGTGGCGAAAAGATCATCCGTAACATTTGGTCAGAAAACAAGATGAGTAACATATAAACGAAGTAGCATTTGGGTGCATTTTGTAAAGGATAATCCACGGCTAGCCATGCATTAAAGGATTTTGAGAGGATTTGTTTGCAAATCAATGCAGCATTCGCGCTTGTGTCGCGGACCCCGGACGACTGCGAGACGTGCTGGTATGCGCTACAATCCTTTGTGTATACCGTAGGTCTTAGTGAGTAGTCCTCTCGACTTCTTTTAAGCTGTCCCAGACTTAGGTGCTACTTTTAGGGCTAAAATGCTTCGTGAATTACTCTTAGTGAAAAAAATTACGAGTCCTAAAGTTAGGAGTGACACGCCCATTATTTTTAGGAGTTGCTCTTAAATTCGCCAGCTACTTTTAGCCTTAAAATTCTTTGTGAATACGGCCCCTGATAAATATATCTATAATGTCTGCTTCTAAAAAGAACATTTCAAAACGAAAGAAAACAGACTGCTCTGTTTATGTAGTCCATATTGTGCTGAATAAGACTTGTGTGGTAGTCTACGATCCGCAGTTCTGTCCAGCCAGCGCCAAGAAGACAATGTAAAGAGTGACATGGTGCAATTTTAATGAGGTGAATTAATTTAAATTGCAGATAAAGCATATTAATTTTTCATTGATTCTTGCACTCAACAACACAACAAGATGACATTTAATAATAATAATAATTTAAGCTCCTTATTATGTAGCCGAATTTTTGCTGGTTTGTTTTTGCAGCCTCAAGTTTTCCCCTTGTTTTGTCACCAGCTAACGCCGTGACGTAACTTTGACGTCGGCTCGAAATTGGTCTATTATGTATTATCAGAGAATGTAGAAGGGCTTTGGTATTATTCAAGTGAAATATGTGCATACTTATCAATCACAGGCCAAACATGACTTAATTTGTCTCAATTTAAAAAGCCTGGAGTGATACTAAATGTAGAGCTGTTTGGGAGTTGAAAGAGCCGACTCTGTATGATCAGGTTCCTTAAAAGAGCCGGAATATGACACGCCCTTTCTTTATGGCGCTTCTAATTGGCTAAATTGAAAAATTTAAAAGATGCTCATTGCTATGAGGTTAAAACCAATTGCTGTTAGCTGTACGTCCCCTTTGCTTTCAGCAAATTCAGAGTGACAACCCTGGTGATACTTATTCTGATATTTCAAGCCTCATTTCCAAGCATTTAAGGAAGACAAACAGAAGATCAAGGAGAAGTAGAACAACGATTAGTATTTGATTAAATTTTTATTTTTATCGATATTTCACAGCATGCTGAAGGTTTAATTGGCTTAGTGTGTTTTTCTCCTTGATGTGTAAAATGGCTTAACGTTAAGGATACTGGAGGTCAATGTGTTAAGTTTTAAGTTTTTTTTAGTGGTGTTTGTGGTGATCTGCGAGTGTTATACGGTTGTTTCCTGATATGAGTTTACAGTTTTGCTTGGCAGCAAAATATCCTACGGTAAAGGTCGTTGATGGCAAAGTCCTTGTCATTTCAGTATTATTATTATTATTTTAAATTAGTTATAGGCAGGAGTGAGCTAAAATTGGTAACATTATGTGAATTATGATGCGTTTTATTATAATACTTTGTTTCTGAGTTGAATTTCATTTAATGTTAAAATTATTAATGTCATATGTAACGTTAGGCCTATTGTTTTATTAAAGCAATGATCAATGAATTGGTGTGAAATCTAATATAAAGCAGAAATTGAGTGATAAAGGTTAAAAACAGAAATAGGAGAGTTAACGTTAATAAAATACATTTGTTTAAATTAACGTTAGTCAGTTGTTTTTGTTGAAAGTGTTTCTTTGATATGAATAGTCGTCATCTGTCTATTGTTTGTGGTTCTAAATTGCTGATCTATAAGCTAATGAAGAGACATATGGGTGTACAATGTAGAAATGTATGGAATGATGTTATCAATTCAGAATTGAAGCCTGGTGCTGCGTTTCTGTCCAAAATTGTCATGCTTGATTCGCTAAATTACCTCCATCTCTATTTTTCGGAAGTAATGTCTTTAAGTTGCACGAGTGCTCGCCTGCCCTATCATTTTATTGGAATCAGCATGGAGTTGCTTTATTATTTGAAATTTTTCCTTAAGATTTTGTTTAATACACATTTACCATTATTATGTATTAATGTTGTTTGTGGTGGTGGTGGTGATTTATACGAGATCTGGTGACGTCACATTAGTGTTGCATTGTGGTATATGGAGATGTCTGAAGTGTACATGTAGTAGACTCGTTCCCTTGGTTAAAATCGAGGAACAAGGGTTTGTCTTTATAAGATTTCCTCGTCCATTTCAGGAATTTGTGGAAGTGGAATTTTAAAATGGCGCCAGGGATTCTCCCGATTCTCCCGCGGGGAATTGCTTGGAAGTATGGATTAAGTGTGTGTCTAAAAGTGGACTGGAACGCAGCCATGGCCAGATACTCAATGTAGTGTATGGGTTAGTGTGCAGTTTCGGACATCACTTAATTGAAAGGAGTAGGATTATACAAGGTAGTTATTGTTATAATAGCTAAATATTTAATGAACATTTAAATTAGTTGCTATTGGTTTTAAATGAATGATTTTAAAATGTCATGATGAGTAAAAATAAATATCTTAAATATGACGTGTTTTTCTTTTATATATTGTTTGTTTTTCTTTTATATATTGTTTGATATCAAGAGTACACAAAAGTAAAACTAAAGTTGTGTTTACAAAATTTGTTTATTTACAATATCATCTTTCTTGCATTGGCAAATCACATGAACTGAAAAGAGTAAAATTCTTATTCATCTAATTTATTGTCTTTTTGATCATGTATTTTATTCTATTTTTTCTTTTGTGGGAGTTATACTCATGGTCAATGTGGATTGTGAATATTTTAAATGTATCAGTAACACTTATTTTGTATGTACAATATGTATTATGTTTATAAGTAACTTATTTTCTATAGTATTCTGTATTTTGATGAACTTTAAGGGTACTAATCAATATTGGTGTAATTTAAGTTTTGTTTTGTCCCATTTAAAAAAAATCTGATTATTTGACATTTATTATAATGGACTATGATTTAGCCTACTCTCTTATTATATTTTGTATTGAAAGTTAGTGACTGTAGCTTTAGCAAAGTTGAATAAAATGTCCTGTTTTTCTTTTTGTCAGACATCTGGATTCCAAGGCCTTCTGAGATTTTGCCTATAGGACGACAGGACTTGGTGGGAAGCGAGGTAAGTTATTTGAATTGTTAATGATATTGTAAATTACCTGTTAGTTAATGATAGTAAATGAGCTGTTTTATTAATGCATAAGTAGTTTTATTTTTGTCAGCATGATTTGGATGTTATATAGGTGCATCTTTATACAGAAAAAATGGCATAGTAAACAAATTTGAAGTGGCATTTAATCACATAAATGTGCATACAGGGATTAAAATTGTGGGAAACAATGCTTTGAATATGACTTTTTTAACAACGTGTTACACAATGAATTTAAATAAACAATGAAATAAAACTCTAAATAAATATATAAAATTAAATTAATTTGGTTAATAAATAGGCTAGTGGTTTTCTTTTTCTTAATAACATTGGTTCAGCTGAGAAATGAAATTCTGAATTATTACAATTGGTAGATCACTGTAGAATTAAAAAAAGGTTAAGTTATTTTTCATGGAGTCAGAAAGTCCCTTTCGGAGTTTAGAGATTGCACAAGAAATGAGAAATTATGTTAGTGTTAGCATTTTAGGCAGGACAGCAGATGTCACCTAGTCTTTGTGAAATTGTCTTCAAGGAGCATATTTTTTGTAATATAATATAACAATGATCTATGGCACAGTGGTGATGATTGGGTTTAGAATTTATTGTATGTGAGAGAAATGTAGCAGCGTGTTGATTTGTCTGTTCAAATGTTATATGTCTCTCTGCTGTTATTTTATGATTTGGATCACAATGCGAGTACAGGATTCTTTTTTTTTTATTTGCTTTGTTTGTAGACATTTTTATTTATTTGGCTAAAATATGGAAGTTTGCTAATATGATTGATTATGGCGCCTTTGAGTTTACATGTGTGGTTTTGGTTGTCATGACAGTGATGTAGTTTAGACTGGCACAAGTTCGTGTTCATTCTCACTGGACCAAAACAATGTCAGATTTGTCTTAAATACTAGGGGCTGAGGTGGATCAGATCTATCATATTTTATGTCTGCTTTAATGTGGCATTGTGTCTTTATACAGTATTTTGACCAGACACAATTAGCCTTAATCAGGCTGTGTAAAGATCAAGGGAGCCGCCATTGTAGGAGACCATCACTTTTTGTTAGCATTCCATTGACTCCCATTCATTTTGGTGTCACTTTGACAGTGAATAACTTTTTATCTGAGGCATTTAAAGACTCCTTTTGTCCATTATTTCTAAAGAAACACGATAATGTATAAAAACTTCATTACCTTGTATCTTACTTTACGGCCCTGTAGAAGCAGTTAAAAAAAAAAAAAAAAGGCTAAAGATTGCGTCATAACCACTTGACTCTTTGTTGCACAGTTGAGAAATTACTGTATAGACAGGAGGAGATACTCGCAGGGAATTGGGGGTCGTGGAGGCATAAAGTCAAGGGAGAAGCACATGGAGTTAAAAGTGTCTCCTGCTGCTAGCTCATGGACAGCTAATATATTCATGCTATCTGTCTCTGCGAGATTCGGAAGGGAATTATTCAGATTTCTTTTGGCACAGATACTAGAAGACTAGAAGACTTACAACTGTCAGATAGGTTGCTCATGTCACATCTACGTTGTCCAGCTCTGTGTGAGCCTGCGCAGTGTGCTCAGCCATCAGGGAGTGCTTCTAAATGGATTAACTCTTCTCCGTTGAAATCTATGGGGTTGTTGTGACCATTTCTTTTATGTAGATGCCTTTGGAGAGGCGGTATTAATATTAAGTGACATGGTATTTGATACAAAGAAATGTCACTGTCTTGACTGACACAGAGTCGTGGAACATGACATTGTTTGTTACACTTCACTAGTTACTCACAGATGAATTGAGCAGCTATATTAATGTAATTCTGATACAAAATCCTATATGGTTTAATTTTGTTATTTTAATGGATTAAAGTCAGTGATTTTTTTTTTTTCATTCTAGGAATGTCACAAAATCTATCACAGGTCTATCATGATTAATGGATGTCCATTTCTGTAAACCTTTGTTTTTACATGGATGCATGCTAGTAGGTGTCAGTTTAAGTAAGTGTAATACCAGAGCCAAATTTTCATCTGTGGCTTTAATATTTCAAGTCCTTATAAAAAACATTTTAAAAAAATAATTTATTAAATATCATTTGTTAGGCTTTGTAAAGGATTATATACTGAGCTACTAGTAATTTAGTAGAAAAAATGTGAAAGAGCATCTAGTGTTGTTAGTTGGCTAAAAATGTTTAGGTGGATACATTGCATAATTGATAAAGTTCAAACATTATTTAAAACATTTGTACAGCCAGTATTAAAATAAGAACAAATATACATTACTGTATAATTTATTGCATAACTGTAATAAAATAATGTTGTTTTTTACTTGGGTATTATGGAGTATTGTAAATTGTTTCTGCACTTTATATCTGTTCTGAAAGTATGTATTGTAGTACAATGTGGTTTATAAATAAAGATGAATGTATTGAGAGATAATTATCACTTTATAGAGCTTTGATAGGATAAAAGCAAAAATAAGTCTTACACTTATTGCAAAAGTGTATTTTCAAAAAGTTATAGCGAAAAATCTAAACAAATTAAATGACACTGAAAATAAGTGTGAAATAAATCATTATATTTGTTTACAATATTTTTAGTATGCATATTTCTACAATGTGTATGTAATGTGTTTTTTATATAACTTAATTATTTTTCTTCAATTTTATTTGATAAAACTTTTTAATTTCATGTAATTTACTCTGTCTTTTTCATTTATTGTAGATGCCGCGGAAGAAGGGCTTTCGTATGCGGCGCGCTCCAAGAATCGTCAAAGGTAAGACTGATGCAAATGTATGCATATGTTCTGAGAAATTGCAGCTCTCTGTTGTAGCTGGGACTGATGTCAGGGTTGCACCATTGAATTGTGATGTGAATGCCTCAATTGCATTTAGTGTTGCGGCTGCAATCAAACATGTGATTGCTCCTGTGTGTACATGGGTACAGACAGATGTTGATGACATATATGTGGAAGGGAGTAAGCTCTCCACATATGTAGTAAGCCAGAAAAGAGATGGTAAACGAGAGTTGTGTAAGTTGATTGAACAGCACAGTGTGTTTGGCTCAAATTGGAATGTAGAAATTGGTCTGCCAGTGTACAGAGATTTTGGTTTGTTAGAAGAGGAGTCAGTAATGTATGAAAAGCTGCAAGAATATTTGTTGAGAGATGGAATGTGTCTGCTAAATCTTCATAGTGCAGTTATCGTCGTCATTCATCACAAATATTATTTTGTGGTGGTTGATTTTGGTACCCGTGATATGTTTGGGATGGCATCTGCTATTGGCACATCTGTGGCTGTTTTTAACACATGCCTTAATGATTTGATGGTTCATATCCGGAATCTAAAGAAATCTTTAGATGCAGAGTGGTATGCCGTTAGTAGCATTTCTGTGAAGGCTGAAGTTCTTAAGCACAGTGGTGATGAGGAGTTTGAAGATAGCAGGTCTGTTACGCTAGAATGTAGCAATGTTGCCGTTGAAGTTGCAGTTGAGTTTAAGGATAGTTCTTTCAGGTCTGAAAGTGGCAATATTGGCACTGAAGATGGAGATAATGTTGTGGATGGCACTTTTGTTAAACTTGAAAATAGTATAAGAGGATCATTTCACCAGGCGAATGACCAGTTTAAATATGGAGGACTTCAATGTATGGCAATAGCTTTGGTAAGCGTAGCTAAACATACAGTTGATAGTGTTTTCTCATGGCAGACGAAAGATCTTGATAGAGTTGTAGTTTTAGGTAATGAGGTGTACACAGCTTTGCGAGACAGCAATAGGATTAGCCACTTGTCCAATCTGTTGTGTGTTCCTGATTTGCCCAAACAGTCAGTTATTGATGGAGATAATTTTTTGTTTGAATATGGTGAATTTGTCTGTGGTGATGTCGATGTGGTTGAAGGTGAATTTATTGAGAGTGGTGTTTACAGCAGTCTATCAGTTGGATTGGAAAATATGTTTGCGCAGTATGATGCATGTCTTTTGACATTGTGTGGTAGTACATGTGCAATAATTTCTCAAAATGGACAGTATGCACTGGTTGACTCTCATGCACGTAGTGTTCTTGGTATGGTTGATGGAAATGGAAGAAGTGTTGTTGTATATTTTTCTTCCCTTAAAGATTTGTTCAAACACCTTTATGATTTAGCTAGAGGGCTCACTGTCAAGCAAAAGCCATTTGAAATAGCTGGTATCTGTGTCACTGTTACAACTGTGAAACCCAGGCAACTGCCAATAATTTCAGCAGTTAGGCCTACATGTAAACCAATTGATGAGTTTGGTTCCGGCAGTGTGAGTAGGACTTGTGGACGGCCAAATGCGGATTGTAAAATTTCTAACTTGACTTTAGCATCTGAGTTGGTTTTGAACAGTGGTTCTATTACACATTTAGATGTTCCAAAAAAGAAAAATGGCAAACAAAAAAACTGTTTAACACATAAAGAGAGTTGTAAAGACATTGACAAGATTTTTGAAAATGAGTTTGAGTTGGGTTCTACAAAAGATATGACAGTAAATATTGATGTAAGAAACAAACGTAAGATTTCAGTAAAGAATTGTACTTCAAAGAAATTAAAAAGAGATGATGTTGTTTAATTAAACTCGGATGTTGAATTTGTTAGTAATGCAACAAGTAAAAATATGTTTAGTCCTATTTCAAAACATGCATGTCAAACTTTGTGCACACGTTTAAATGTGGATTTTGTTAAACCAAGTGAACCGGTGTTCAGACGTGTTGGCTTTTTAGGCGTTCCATGCAAAAATGACAGTATAATGGCAGATGGCAACTGTTTCTTCCGAGCTATATCTCAAGCTGTGAGTGGGACACAAAAGTATCATAGAAAAATACGACTTGCTGTTGTGCAACAGTTGGAAAAAAATTGTGTAAAATACCAAAAAATTTTGAGAAGTGAGTATTCCTCAATATCAGAGTACATCAACAAGTCAAAAATGCGATATGTTAATAGCTGGGCTACGGAAGTTGAAATACAAGCGACAGCAGATCATTTAGGGGTCAATGTATTTACATTTTATGATGGCCGTTGGTTAAAATACAGTTGCAACAATAAGCTTTTGTCAAAGGATAGTATCTACTTAGAAAATTGTCATGGAAACCATTATGAGGCTGTGGTTTGTGTACATGAGCCTGAATTACAAAGTTGTTATGGTTATTGCAAAACCAGTAATTCTTCTATTACAGGGTACAATATTAGATAAAAAATTAAGAATGAAAGTAATGTACTAGGTTTGGAAAATGAGAAATGGGTTAAAGAAGAGCAAATGCAGTTTAGTACTGAACAACAGCACCATAGCTTAAAAACAATGCAAAATGAGACCTGTTGTGCAGGAGGTATGGTAGCAGATTGTGATGTTGAAAGTGTAGAAAATGCAGGTAAATTGACTTTCAAATATAGTCCTCTATCTACGGAAGTTGCACAATCGTTATGTAGTAAATTTAATTTGAAATTTGAAAGACTTGATATTCAAGTACCTATAATTTATGGGTTTTTAGGTGTTGTTTGTAAGACAAATAAAGTTGTAAAGGATGGCAATAGTTTCTTTAGATCAGTAGCTCAAGTGATTAGTGGTTCCGAAAAGAGTCATCGGAAGATTAGACTTGCTGTTGTGAAGTATATGGAAAATTACAGTGAGGAACACATGAAGTTAGTAGGAAAAGAATATACTTCAATGTCAGAATATATAACCAAATCACAAATTAAATATGTTGGATATTGTGCTTCAAACATAGAAATTCAATGTACAGCAAATGCTTTAGGAGTGGATCTATTTGTATGTAATGGTGGAAAATGGGTCAAATATAGTTGTATGAGTACAGTCATGAGAAGTGATGGAATTTATTTGAAACAGTGTGAGAATAATTATTTTGAGTCTGTAATTTGTGTCCAAGGTATTGATAATGTTTGCTTTGGTTTGTGCAAAGTGGAAAATTTGTCCAAGACAAGGAATTCAAAAACCAAGGTAGAGACTGCAAATATTTGTATTTCAAATAGTAATCATTTTGTTTCTAAGTATTATAAAAGGAAATTGTCGTTTAAAAAAATCATTAAATATCAGGATAATGTGGTGTTTAAGGAAAAGAAAAAGGCCATGAGCAAACGTAAGTATATGGAAAATCCGTTATATAAGGATAAGGTAAAGGCTATGAGTAAACGGAAGTATATGGAAAATCCGTTACATAAGGATAAGGTAAAGGCTATGAGTAAACGGAAGTATATGGAAAATCCATTATATAAGGATAAGGTAAAGGCTATGAGTAAACGGAAGTATATGGAAAATCCGTTATATAAGGATAAGGTAAAGGCTATGAGTAAACGGAAGTATATGGAAAATCCGTTATATAAGGATAAGGTAAAGGCTATGAGTAAACGGAAGTATATGGAAAATCCGTTACATAAGGATAAGGTAAAGGCTATGAGTAAACGGAAGTATATGGAAAATACGTTACATAAGGATAAAGTAAAGGCTATGAGTAAACGGAAGTATATGGAAAATACGTTACATAAGGATAAAGTAAAGGCTATGAGTAAACGGAAGTATATGGAAAATCCGTTACATAAGGATAAGGTAAAGGCTATGAGTAAACGGAAGTATATGGAAAATACGTTACATAAGGATAAAGTAAAAGAAATTAGTAAAAGAAAGTATCATGATAGCCCTGAGCATAAAAAGTGTGTAAAAGCAGATGTGAAATTTAAAAGGCTACAAATTAAAGTAAAAACAGAAAAGTTTGATTTTGTAATGCAGCGTTTTTTGGATTTAGTAAAAGATGGTGCAGATTTTGTTTGTTGTGTATGCCAACGTCTGTTGTTTCGACATCAGGTTTTGAATTGTAATAGGGATTATTATAACAAAAAAGGAATAGTTTCAATTTCAGATAAATGTATAAGTGAAGAATATTTACACAAATGTAATAAGAAATGTTTAATTCCATGTCATTGGCTGGATACATCTAGGGGCAAGCTATGGATTTGTTACACGTGTCATTATAAGATTAATAAAGGTGAAATGCCACCTGAATGTGTGACAAACAATTTGAGAGTTCATTCCATTCCACCAGAATTGGCATGTTTGAATAGCTTAGAACAACATTTGATTGCTTTACATATACCATTTATGAAAATGTTAGCATTACCTAAAGGGGGACAAAATGGAGTACATGGACCTGTAACATGTGTTCCTGCTAATATTGTGCAAACATCTAATTTGTTGCCTCTTTCTAGTATGGAAGGATCTTTGCTACCTGTAAAATTGAAGCGCAAGTTGACTTATAAAGGTCATTATAAATATCAGTTTGTTGATACTATGCACATAAGAGAAGCATTAAAATGTTTAAAACAGATAAATATGCATTATAAAGATGTAGAGTTTAATGAAGTTTGGCTAAATGAGTTTTGTAGGGAACTAGATGATGAGGTTTTAGGGAAGGTGAGTGATACAAATGCAGAAAGTGTGGAAGCATCTGTAGATGTTGGTGAAGATGACCTTTTGCATGATAGACAGCAACATTGCATGTTCCAGGACACATGTCTCATGCCTGTTGACATTGGTCAGGAAGCACTAGATCAATATTTTGATGATATATTGAATCTTGCACCAGCAGAAGGGAATAATCCTGTTAAATTGCTTTCTGATGTTGCAAATGAAGCCAAATGCTTTCCAGTGTTATTTCCACTGGGATGTAATGCATATCATGAAATTAGAGATAACCGTTTAACAATGTCACGATATTTTAATAACCGAATTTTACATGCTGATGGTAGGTTTGCACAAAATGTAGAATATATTTTTTTTGCTCAGTACATGTCTGAAATTGAACAGGTTGTGTCAAATGTATCGATAGCCTTGCGTAAAGGAAAAGGAGGTTCTATGTGTCAAAAAGTTGATGTATTAAATAATGAGGAAGCTTTAAAGAAACTGTTAGAATTTGATGATGGGTATCGTTTCCTTAAACCTATTCGTGGAACCCCAGCTTTTTGGCAGACTGCACAACGTGACCTCCTTGCTTGTGTTCGTCAGCTTGGTGTACCTACTTGGTTCTGTTCGTTTTCTTCCGCTGATATGCGATGGAAAAATCTTCTTTTTAGTATTTTGAAACAGGAAAGAAGATCACAGACCGTTGAAGAATTACAATGGGCAGAGAGGTGTGAGTTGTTGCGTCGCAATCCTGTCACGGCAGCGAGAATGTTTGATTTTCGGGGCATTGTTTTTTAAGGGAGGTACTTATGTCTTCATCCCATCCAATAGGTAAAATTAAAGATTACTTTTACCGTGTAGAATTTCAGCAGCGTGGTTCACCTCATGTTCATTGCCTGTTTTGGATTGAGAATGCCCCTTTGATTGATAAAAACACAGATGAAGAGGTAATTCAATTTATTGATAAATATGTAACATGTGAATTACCTACACATGATGATGCATTATTGGAGATTGTGACATCTGTGCAGCAGCATTCAAAGCGTCATTCCAAAACGTGCAAAAAGAAAAACACTGTTTGTCGTTTTCATTTTCCCAGGCCAGCATCTGCTCGAACATTTATATGTCGTGGTAAAAGTGACGCAAAACAACAGTGTAAGTGTCAGGTAGATAAGACCGATAATTTCACAGAATGTGTATGTGTAAATCCAGGTCAGACAAATTTTAAAATGACAAGAGAGCAGGCAGGTGAGATTTTGTCAGCAATCAAGAAGACTCTTTTAGATGAGGATAGTAGGTATGATAGGGTTGAACATTTGTTTGAACATTTAGGTATAAATCAAGCAGCCTTTGAGGCTGCATATAAATGTTTTAGCCGTAATACACAACTTGTTTTGAAAAGACAAATTAATGAGGTTTGGGTAAATCAATATAGTAAGCCATTGTTAAAATGTTGGAATGCAAATTTAGATATCCAGTATGTTGTTGATGCGTATGCTTGCGTAGTGTATATCATTTCTTATATTTCAAAGTCAGAAAGGGAGATTGGACTATTATTAGCTAATGCACAAAGAGAAGCACGTAAAGAAGGAAATGTTAGTGCAAAAGATGCATTGAAAAATCTAGGTAGTGTTTATTTACATAACCGAGACGTTTGTGCTCAAGAATCTGTGTATAGGTTAACAAATATGCATCTGAAAGAGTGTTCAAGAAAAGTTATGTTTGTGCCAACAGGAGACCATGTAGTTAAAATGAGTCTTCCTTTAAATGTGTTAAGGCAAAAGGCATCAACACATGACCTTACCACAGAAGACTGTTTTTTGTCTTTCATTTCATCATTACACAGTAAACGCTCTAACTCTTGCTCTGGGCAGAGCTCACACCACCCATCTTCTATTACACTATCACTATCAATTGTATTATGGATATTATCTAATTCATCTGCCTCCATTTCAAACTTTTTTCGATTTAAATCAACAACTGACTTGACTAAATATCTACTGCCATCACTAAATGTCACCTGACCATTTTTATAAAACTGTTCAAATGTTTCACAATTTAAAGGTTTTAGCTGAATATCTAAACGATATGGCAGAAACAGCTGCATAATACTTTGATAAAACTTTTCTGGATTTTTGTCCACAGAAAAGCGCACATAACGAACTACAGCAGGTTTTGTTCTGGTTCTTTTTGTGATAAAACCACAACCATTGTTTAATTTAAGCGGAGTCTTGCATTTTTCGTTTTTACTTAAAACACGATACTCTGCAAATGTTG
Source organism: Semotilus atromaculatus (assembly GCA_031834385.1). Taxonomy (NCBI): domain Eukaryota; kingdom Metazoa; phylum Chordata; class Actinopteri; order Cypriniformes; family Leuciscidae; genus Semotilus; species Semotilus atromaculatus. The sequence continues at coordinate 32,244,919 of JAULUF010000026.1, read as the reverse complement.
CCAAACACAGATCACTCAAATCATTTGGTCTATTCTTATAACGGTCTACAATACTAGTCATCCACATGTTAGTGCAAGAACATAAAGAAAATATTCCAGATTTAGCATCAAATAATCCAAAAGTTGCACATTTGGAAAAGAAAAATAATATAATGTGTAGGGGTGATGGTCTAGCCTTAATTAGATCTTTGAACGATACACAGTTATCTATTTTTTATCAGATTCGACAATGGTGCTTGGATAAGATTATGGAGAAAAATCCAGATCCATTACATTGATTTATTACAGGTGGTGCAGGGACAGGAAAAAGCCACTTAATAAAAGCCATTCAATATGAAACAATGAGGTTATTATCATCAGTGTGTCGTCATCCTGACAATGTTTGTGTTTTGCTAACTGCTCCTACAGGGATTGCTTCATACAATTTGCATGCAGCCACTATTCACAACACATTTAGCATGGGGATAGATGTTCGCTTGCCATACACACCTTTGGGTGAAGAAAAGCTCAATTGTTTGCGTGCTAAATATAGTGATCTTCAGATTTTAATAATTGATGAAATATCCATGGTTGATCACAATTTATTAGCATATATACACGGTAGACTAAGACAGATTAAACAAACAGGTGACTTTTCTCCCTTCGGAAATGTGAGCGTAATTGTTGTTGGGGATTTTTTTCAGTTGCCTCCTGTAAAAGGAAAACCCCTGTATGTTGACGACATGGGTATTAACTTGTTTTCTACTCTATTTTCAGTTGTGGAATTGAAAACAATAGTTAGGCAAAAAGATAATGTGTTTGCAGAGCTTTTAAACAGAATACGAACTCGTACAAAAGGGACTCCAATGTTAAACAGTGACATTGACATATTGAAAAAATGTGAAACTGGTGAAGTCAGCTCAGCTTTACACATTTCCTACAAATAAACAAGTAAATGAACATAATGTTCAGCAGCTATTTAAAACTTGTCCGGAATATTTTGAGATAGATGCACAGGATTTTATAAATAATAAGACTGGGAATCTTGAATTGAAAAGTGGTCATCATTCCAAAGCACATAAAACATGTTTGGATGAAACGCTGCTTTTAGGGAAAGGTGCTCGTGTAATGTTGTGTAAAAATGTAGATGTAATGGATGGTTTGGTTAATGGAGTGTGTGGCATAGTAACAGATATAGTTTATCGTAATGATGATAGCAAGTTCCCTCAAGCAGTGTATGTTAAGTTTGATGACAATCAGGTAGGTGCTCAAAGGAGAAAATGTTGTGCGTCTGTTTCAGCAGTTGTAATGGGTTCTACTCGTATTGATCCGGAAGAGGAAAGGGTAAATAATAAGGGTGGATTACGTCGACAATTTCCACTAAAACTTGCTTGGGCTTGTACAGTACATAAAGTACAAGGAATTAGTGTTGATGAAGCTGTAGTGTCCCTTAAAAAGATATTTGCACCTGGACAGGCATATGTGGCCTTGAGTCGTGTTCGAAGTTTGTCAGGTTTGATTATTCAAGATTTTGTAGAGAAGGCTGTCTATTGTAAAGACACCATTAAGGATGCAATTCAAAGCATGCCTACTTTTTTAAATAATGTACAAAGCCCCAAAGTGAATAAACAAGCTTTCAGTGTGTTTTTGATAAATGTGCAAAATTTAAGTCAACATTTAACAGATTTGGTTTTATGTACTCGGCATTTGCGGCCTAACTGCATTGCCGTTACTGAAACTTGGTTACCTGCAGGTATCTCGTTAGAAACTGTAAATATTGATGGTTATAGTTTTCACAGTCACCCACGAAGTTTATCTTATAGTAGCAGTAACCCAACATTAACTGAAATACAAACGCAACAACATGGTGGTGTTGGCATGTATATTACAGACAATTTGGCGTATAATGTTGTCCAGGTACAAAATATCAATTTAGAATGTTTAGTCTGCAACTTTACTACTCCCAATATATTAATAGCAGTTATTTATCGGCCACCATCTTATCCCATGTCTTTGTTTAAAGAAAATGTGGGCAAATTACTTGATTGGCTTGAACCCAGAAGTAATACAATTGCTTTAATGGGAGATTTCAATGATAACATTTTAAAGTCTTCAACAATCTGCAAGTTTATAACTGACAGAGGGTTTGTTCAACATGTCACACAAACCACAACAGAAAAAGGCACATTAATTGATCATGTATATGTTAAAACAACATATTATAATGTAGAATCTACCGTGCTTCCAACATATTTTAGTGACCATGAGGGTATTTTATGTTCTTTTACATGTAATAGTTTTTACAATGATGAGGGGGAATTTGAGCAGTTGTAGGTTTAACTGTTCAGCTTTGTTTGGCAAAGGAGGTGGAGAGAGAATTCACAACCATTGTGGATACTTTATCTCTGCTGAGTCAAATATAGCTGTATTGTAGTGCTTTATTCACTGCAAGGTAGAAATGTTAGTGTCGTATATTAAACAGTATAACTTTGGAACTGACACAATGTACATCCTTGTAATGCAACTAGGCCTAAGTTTTATAATGTTTTTTGCATTTCTCCATTTAATTTTGTAATGTGTATTAATATTTGTCTGTTACCACTTATAAACTGTCATTCAAATGACAATTCTACATGATATAGAATCACCCGTGCTTTTAACATATTTCAGTGAGTAAACATGATGTTATGTTCGTTTACATATAATAGCTTTAATAATGATGAGGGGGAATTTGAGTTATATTTTTAACTGTTCAGCTTTGTTTGGCAAAGGAGGTGGAGAGAGAATTCACAACCATTGTGGATACTTTATCTCTGCTGAGTCAAATATAGCTGTATTGCAGTGCTTTTTTCTCTGCAAGGTAGAAATGTTAGTGTAACAGACTTTTGTTAGTGGAAAGGTAGAGTGAATCATCTTTGTACTGTAACTGTAATTTTGGTAATATTGGTTTCTTTTCTTGCATTTTAACAATTTATATTTTCAATATTTTATTAATCTTAATTCGCACTTTAAAACGTTACTAATTGTAAAGTTATACTCAGTAGGTAAACAAAATATAATAGTTATTCAATATGAAGTACTGCCTAGCAATCAACTGTACAGTTGTTCCATTTGAGAGTAAAAATTACTATGGCTAGCAAAGATTACCTTAGCACTAGTTTATTTTTTATATAGAACACTTAATAAAATTTTATTTTGTAGTAGTTATTTTGCAAAGAAAAGTGCTGTGCTCACTCATTTTGCTGAAATGGATAATTGAAATATAGGCCTAGCTTTTTCTGTACAGTCTCCTGATGCTCTCACCTAATCTTTCAGCATTTGTTTCTTCACCTATATTTTGTACACCATTGGGGGAAAAGAGCACAGTACTTGTATATTATATGTATTTAAATGGTGGATAGCTTTCAAATAAATTACTATAAAAACATGTTAAATTATATGATCATGCTTTAATCATTACATACTAAACATGTAGTTACACTAAATACAGTGATCGACACACAAAGATGGATGACAATTGCTGTTTCAAATAGAAAAACAACTTTAAATCAAATTTTAATTTAAGAATATGCTAGACTATTTGTTGTGCATTATAAGGTGAAAAACTTCAATTTCAACCCCAAATTTGGATGAATTTTGTATTTCTGAATTTAATTTAAAATTATTTAACTATGAAAACAAAATGTATAATTTAACTGTTAATTAAATTTTACCACTGATACTGAACCTCTGCTCATACATTTGACTTTGCTCCATTTCACTCTTAACCAAATGTTCAGGTTTCCCAAATAAATTTGCTAATGTAGGTTTTGCTTTATCATCCATGTAGTTTTAAAAAGCAAAAGACACTGGTAATGGTACTCCTGGTTTACTGGGATGGGGTTCGATTCCCTACAGTGTTGCTTGTAGCAACTACATGTAATCACATAATTGTTTTTCCATTAAATTTATAATATCTATAAATAAATTGTATCAAACACTTACAACTAATAAAGCATAAATCATGGGTATGAGTTAATGTAGTACATGGAGACATACAATTCAATTGAACTTGTACGATACACAACACTATTTGTGTACGCTTTATATTCATTTAATAAATTCTTACTATACTTCATATATTAAATGGGTATGTGAATACAATCTGAAATGCCAAATTTATTACACAATTTGTAAAATTCCACACTGAATGTCGTTGAAAATGTTGCTATTTTCCATGGTTTCGCAAAGTTAAACCTTGGCTAAGTTTTACTAGTATGTTTAGCATTTGTTGTCATATTTGATGTTGGTAGTAGGGCAGCACACTCTAAAACATGTTACTTCCTTAACAGTAGGTAGCTCTATGAATATAATGAAATATTGGCATATTATAAAATGGTTAGTTCCAGTCCTTATTTCTGATTGGTCAATAATAGCTGTGTTTTATTCACGACAAAACATGGCTATGACCATTTCACCCTATGGTTTTATGTATCACTACACAACACCGCCAGCAACCACTCTTAGCAATGTAAACGGTCTCGGTTACTTCATTGTAACCTTGTTCCCTGAGAAAGCGGAACGAGATGCTGCGCTGCTTAGCGCATTGGGAACGTCTTTAATCGTGACCTGCTGTGAATATAGTGTGTAAACACGTCGATAGGATCGACCCGGAGGTAATATAGCCTCGGTCGGTGACGTCACCGGCGCGCACCCGCGACACGAGGCTATAATTAGATGAGCCACAGGTGCATCGTCAGGATATTTTGTCTGAAGAGCAGTCCTGGGACATCATCAGCACGGCAAAGTAGCGCAGCATCTCGTTCCGCTTTCTCAGGGAACAAGGTTACAATGAAGTAACCGAGACCGTTCCCTTTCGAAAGCTACAGTCGATGCTGCGCTGCTTAGCGCATTGGGAACGAGAATGCCCACGCCGCCGTGCTTGAGGGTGTCTGGACTCCTTACGGTTGTGTAGGTGTGCTCACAAGAACGCAAGAAAGCCCTAGACATTAGCTTGTGATGTTAACTCAAGGACGTGAGAGCCCGGAGTGGAATGAACATCCAAACCATAAAATCTTTATGAATGTGTGCGGAGAGGACCAGCCTGCCGCATCACAAACAAATTGTAAGGGGGAGTACCTCTTGCCAAGACAGCAGAGGAGGCGAACCCTCTGGTGGAGTATGCCCTAAGACCCGTTGGCGAAGCTTGGCCGCGCGCCTCATAGGCAAGAGCAATAGCATCCCCGACCTAATATGACATGGTCTGCATTATGCATTATGTTTAGTGGCAGCAGCACCCTTGTTGATGCCCCCATAACAAACGAGTAGTTGCTCTGACATATGGCACTGGCTGGTGCGGTGGACATAAGTCTTAAGAGCACGGACTGGACAAAGTCTGTGAGATCACTCCTGCTCCGGCGTCATGAACGGCGGAGGGTAGAAGGCCTCAAGAGTGACCGGATGTACAGCCGAGAATGGTACCTTAAGCAGGTAATCAGGATGAGGACGCAAAATCACTTCCACCATTCCTGGGGCAAAGTCTAAGCAGGATGGCGATATCGACAGAGCCTGCATGTCCCCGATTCTTTTTAGAGAGGTAATAGCCATAAGAAAAACCATCTCGGAAGTTTGTCACACGCCAACCCTAGAGGTTCAAAGGGGTCTTAACCAGACCCTCGAGGACTAATCTAAGTCCCACGAAGGGATCTTGGTTCTTACGGGAGGCCTCAGTCATCTGGCCCCACAAATGAAGCGAGCGAGCAGAGGATGTCTCCCGAGTGGCACCCCGTCAACCAAGGCGTGGCAAGCCGAAAGAGCGGCCACATAAATCTTGAGAGTGGCGGGGCATGTGCCTGTTAATTTTTCCTGCAAGAAATCCAGAAATGAAGCAATCTGGCAGTTGACCGGATCTGCATTATGTACAACACATCACCTTTCAAAGATACCCCATTTGTTGGCATAACTCTTTCTAGTGGAGGAAGCCCTAGCATTTAGAACGGTCTCAATAACGGCAGGCGAAAGCCCAGTGTCCCTCAGTTGGTACCCATAGGGGGCCAAGCATGAAGGTTCCACAGGTCGGGCCTGGGATGGAATATCGTGCCCTCCGCCTGGGACAGAAGGTCCCTCCTCTTCGGAATCGCCTATGGCGAGCCGTCGAGGAGAGGTATATCTCCGAGAACCATACTCTGTTCGGCCAACGCGGCGCTATCAGTAAGAGGCAAGACCCTTACTGGCAAACTCTGGCTAGAACTCCCGGGAGCAGAGCCACTGGAGGAAACGCATACAGGCACATTTTGGGCCATGAGTGCGCCATAGCATCCAGACCCAGGGGGGGGCTGGGTGACTCAGAGAGAAGTAGAGCGGACATTGCGCTGTGTGCTGGGAGGCGAAGAGGTCCACCTCTGCTTCATAAAATCTGGTCCAGATCAGTTTTACTAAATCCGGGTGGAGTTTCCATTCCCCCGTGTGTAATTTCTGTCTGGTCAGAAAATCCGCTCCCACATTCATATGCCCTGGAATGTACACTGCCCTGAGTGACAGGAACTTCTCCTGGGCCAAGAGAAAATCTGCCTCGCTATTCTGTTCAGATTGCATGAGTGCAGACCTCCCTGGTGATTATGTAAGAGACTGCCGCTGTGTTGTCCCCCCCGCACTAGGACAGTCTCTCAACTGAGGGAGAAAATATTTCGGGGCCAGAAATACATATTCCATCAACTTGAGACAATTGATTTGCCAGTCAAGATGATGCCTCCCCAGATCCCCTGGGCTGGACGACCACTTAAGACCGCTACCCAGCCCGACAGGGAGGCGTCTGTCGTTAGCATTCTGCGACGGCAAGACGCACCAAGAGTGGGACCCAAGGTGAGAAACCGGGGTCTGAACCACGTAAAAAGGGAACGAAGCCACAGCGCGTAACCCTTACCATAAACATGGATTTTAGAAAGTACACGAAGCGTTCAGCGCGTGACTTACCATAAACATGGATTTTTAGAAAGGACACAAAGCACTCAGTGGGTGCTCTTGCCTTTATTTGCCCTTGGGGATTGTATAGTGATTTTGAGCCACAACTGAAGTGGTCTCATGTGCAAAAGGCCCAGAAGAAACCTTGTGGACGCAGCTGCCATGAGACTTATGTCCTGATCTAGCCAGATGTTGCTTTAGGGTGTTTAAAAATGGTCTTGACACAAGCGGGGGATAATTGTGCCCCCAATGGTGACAGAGTCCCATTTAACCCCCAAGCACGTTACCCTCTGGGGAGGAGAGTGAACGCATATCTTGGCGTTGCACCTCAGCCCCATATAGAGAAGATGAGCGTGGATCAATCTAGATGTCGAAGCGCAAGCTCTTGAGACTAGGCCAGAATGAGCCAATTGTCGATGTAACATGGCTAGGTCGAATGGAAGGACCCGGAAATGGTAAGCTTCATCAAAGCAAACACCAGGAACTTCCAGTGTTGTGGCAATATTTCTATATGAAAAATATGCGTCTTTTTAAGATCGACCGTGAAGACCCAAACACGATGTTGAATTTACAACACGACCTTCTTGATAGTTAGCATCTTGAACTTGAGCGTTCTAATGGAACGGTTCAAGCCTCAGATCTAAAAACGGACGCAGTCCTCCATTTTTGTGACAGCAGATGCGCCTATTCCTGTTTCATGGTAGTGGCTACCAGACCGTTAAAACGAGGAGGGCAACATTCCTTTTTACTGTCTTCAGGACACAAAAAGAGATACCCGGCAGTAGCTTTTCACGCTGCCAAAGTCTCTTTAATACTTCCGGTTAGGGGAATGTTAAATGTTCTTCGTCCTGGGCAATAACAGAAAACAAAAGAACCTTCAACATTTCGCCGGAAACCGCTGCCCCCCGAATCACCAGAGGTGGCAAGAATGCTACAGCGGTTTCAAAAGGGCTGCTGAGCTGAGTGACGAGCCGGTCCCCAGTCTTTACGAGGGGGAACGCAACCCGCCATACTCTGCTTTGAGACCACCTTTTCTTTATCAGATCAGCTTGATATGTCTGCAACACTGCCATAGTGTGTAAAGCACCAGTCTGACTCCCACCAGCGAGGATGTTATTATAAATGACTTGGCTGGAAGTACTGACGACTTAAATGACGATGAGCCCCAGAGGAGAGATAGCCCGTGAGCGTCTCTTCGGCCTGGCGCATCATCGTAAACCACATGCCCCTGCACCCACAATAGTCTAATAGATTGACGTAGAGGGCACAAAGATGCACGAAAAATAAGGTTTTCCCCATGCACAAATTAACGTCATGGAGATCCTCAGGAGGGCAGTTTAGCTCTAATCTGGCCACAGCACGAGTCACCACCTCGAGTAACCACTCACACGCTTTATAATAACGAGAGAAGTGCTCGGAGGCGGTACTCTAAAAGAACAGCCATGACAATAGATTAGTAAGCATCTGATATATTGCATTGAATATCTGATTTCTCATATATTATCATAATTCATTAGCAATAAATACAGCCAAATATCAATCAGACAAGCAAACACGGTCTGAATGATAGGCTGTTTAAATCTTTCATAAGATCAGCCTAGTATGCCTGTAACAGGCATGGTGAACAGCGCAGTACCAGCATGACCCGCTGAAAATACATATGATAATGCGATCCCAGGGGAGAGAAAACCCGCGAGCGTCTCTCCGATCTGAGGCAGCGTCATATAATCGCGTGCCTTCGCACCCGCGATAGTCGAATTGGTCGACGTCGAGGGCACAAAGACACGTCATATTTATATTATATATAAATCTTTATTTATAAGCTTTGAGTGTTTTATGCAACTTTTTATGGGAGTGTTTTATGGGACGAACGATCGCCCCGAGCAGTTCTCCTTTATCATCGCGGGAGGAACGCTCGGAGGCGACGAACTCACGAGATTCAATGTCCTCTACCCGAGCCGAAGAAGCGCCGAGGCACGCTTCGGTAGTCAGGCAAAAGGACATTGCGATCTGGAGAGAGAGAGAGAAAGCGAAAAGGGCGCATCTGTCTCTCGCTCCTCAGCCAGATCGCACGAGCCCCACAATCACATTGCGGGTACTACCCCTTTGAAATAAGCAAAGCGAACGCAAAGCACTTTAACTGTGAACATTCCAGTGTGCTCGCAATCACCATGCTCAAACGCAAGGGCAGCATGCTCTTTCCCCAAACAAACAAAGCAGTAAGCGTGTGTATTCAGTTCTGACATAGGACGAGAACATGGAGGGACACAGCGCTTTCTCTGTTGACTCATTTCTCTTTCTCTTTAACTCTTTCTAAACTCTTCTTAGATCGTTGAAAGATGAGAAAGAGAAAATCTGCACACTGTCAGTGATAAACTAAATAACTCCTAACAAAGATCTGTAGTAGATAGAGAGGAGATAAATGCTTGCACACCAAACACAGAGAGGTCTCTGAAGACAAAAAGACCTGACGATGCACCTGTGGCTCATCTAATTATAGCCTCGTGTCGCGGGTGCGCGCCGGTGACGTCACCGACCGAGGCTATATTACCTCCGGGTCGATCCTATCGACGTGTTTACACACTATATTCACAGCAGGTCACGATTAAAGACGTTCCCAATGCGCTAAGCAGCGCAGCATCGACTGTAGCTTTCGAAAGGGAACATGTTTGTTCTCATTGAAGCTTATAGACTAACGTTAGTATTGTGAGAGAGTGAGTGTACATTTATTTACAGTAGATGTAGCATCTTCCTTCAGGTCTGTCCTATATTCGTAATAAAAATCTGTTTGAATGTCTATGCAATATGTTGTCCTTTTTACAGTTTGAGGTTTTACGTCCCATGACATGCTAATCATTTGTAAGATGCGTCTTGCTTCTCTGTGTACACAACAAGTTTGCCCTTTCAATATAAACGTTTTTTCTATTGACCACACACATGCAGAATATAGGCAATATAGAATATTATGATGACGCTCATTATGGTTTAGTATTTTCTCCCATATATATTTAAGTAGCCTAATGACATTAATATAAATATGCGATTAGACTAATGGGTTAAATGAACTACTACTAGTTGACTAGACAAAAACTTTAGTCATGCACGGGCAGCTAAGTTATTTAACCAGCATGTTACTGCAGGCGTTGTGAGCGAGCGGCGCTGTGTGGACTGAGCGAGCGAAGCATAGCCTACTCTTCAGAAAGGCGCTCTCTCTGGAGGACAATGATCCTCCACGTGAGATTCCTTTGAAACATACACGGCAAATAGCAAAAAAATGTGTCATTGTTTCTCGACACATCATAGTAATTCCACACCGGCAATGACATGACTGCCAAATCATTTAAGTCCCTACGCATCATGTACCTCCTCACGTTTTGACGTCATCAAATTGTGATCGGTTTGTGAGATCGGCCAAGTTGAGTGAGTACCGATCGAGTCATAAAATGTGATTATCGCCTGATACCGATCTCCGGCCGATCGACCGGAGCATCCCTATTTATAACTCAATGGAATATTTACTATGTTGCTAGTACTGCATCACAGTGTTAAACATGTCACTTCCTGTTGCCAGTAGGTGGCGCTATTACTTTAATTGAAAATTGTCATGTAGATGTGTTCAGGCCATGACTCTTATCAGATGTGTGAAGTTTGGGGCAGATTGGATATTGCCTTTTTCAGTAACAATAACTTCCTGTTTCATTGCATTAGCATGCTTTAGCACTTAGCAAAGAATTGCTAGCATGTTTTAACATGTTTATAACTCTATGGAATATTTACTATGTTGCTAGTACTGCATCACACTGTTAAACATGTCACTTCCTGCACTCAAAAAAAATGTACTCTTTGGTTGAACATGATTTAATCATGGACAGTGGTTCCACGTGATTGTTTCATGTTATTAGAGCACGACTGAATCAGGTTATTTGGACAAGACTGAATCAAGTTATTTGGACAAGACTGAATCAAGTTATTTGGACAAGACTGAATCAAGTTATTTGGACATGATTAAATCAAGTTATTTGGACGAGTCTAATTTTAATTGAGTTTACTCACTTCGCTTAAGTTTATCCAACATGAAGTTTTTTGGTTGAGATAACATGGTTCCATCATGTGGAACCACTGTCCATGCTTGAATCATGTTCAGCCAAAGAGTTATTTATTTGTGTCTATTTAATAGACACACAGAGTTAAAATAACATACAATCAACCAAAATATAGCTTTTCTTTTAATACATACGATGTTGACAGTATAAAAATGGTACTGATTGCATCACTAGCAAACCCATTGGAATTGCTTTTAAAGCAACTTGAATTCTTAGCAGGTCCTCCACCGAAGCACATGCTCGACACTTTACCACAATGGTAACTCACCCATAAACACCTACATATAAGTCGTTTAAAATACCAACATAATAGAACATTAAACATTAACAAGTCTCCCTATTTTCTCATCTTGCTTACATTTTTTTTTAATCAAAGAACACTGGTACAAAGCAATTACGACAGACCAGGAGGGTATTCGTAAGTATTTATTGAGATACAACATTTACTTCACATAACATTTTCAGGCATAAAACAAAATAAGTGGGCTTTATAGTAAAAAATAAATAAAATATCATTAAAACAATATTATCAGACTTTTTCACCAAATAAGTGAAAACTGCACAAACAAGGAAATATGCTTGTTTAAAATTTCCATTTTAAAATGGTAAAAATGTGTACATATAAAATAATATTATAATAATAAAATAACTAAAACAAAGAGTGGACCATTTTTAAGTAAAATGTTTCCTCTAGATTCAACAGCACTTTATGAATGAACTTTGAGAAGTTAGTGTACTCTAAATAAGGGCATAAATAAGTGCAAAAAACAGGAGCAGTGCACTGACCAAGACTTGGTAGACATCACCATCTCATCTTCAATCAAAACATCCAGTGAGTTTAAAGACAACGTTCCTCCTCAACAGCAATGATGGTGACTGCTGCACCATGGTCAAACTCCTTACATTTCTCCTTACAAACTCCTTTTTCTAAATGCATTGAAAGAAAAAAAAGAAAGTGTTAGTGTATGTCACCACATATCATAAAAACGACCCTTGTGAGGACAGACATTTAAATTTTCATAAATTAAAATAAATACATGAAGGATCAGAGTAGTGTTTATTCAGTAGGGTTTGTGCCCATTTAAAACCCTGTAGTACTTTTTTTTACTACACGTCTTCCAGAGATGTTTGTCAGAAGGATTTTATTGGGAAAAAATGTCAGGGGTTTATCGGTTGAATGTTCTAGAGCTTAAAAACATTTTTTAATTAATAAAATGTAATTTGGCATCAGTCGGTTCTTTATTACAAAGTAGAAAGTAAAGTGGTACTTAAAAGAGATAGTTCACCCCAAAATTTAAATTCTGTCGTCATCATTTACTCACTATCACATCATACCAAACACAAGAATCTTGTTCAGCTTTGGAACAAATTATTATAATATTTTTTTAAATATGTCATGGACAATCCATCAAAAGTCTATAGAAAATCAATATTTAGCTTCAAGAAGTACATAAAAGATATCTAATCCATATGAATAAAGCAGTTATATACAAGCCTTCCAATGGATAAAATATGACAAAGTATGAAATATATTATTTATTTATTTTTCTTAAGATGAACAAAATTATGGTTTTGGAACATGAGGGTGAGTAAATCATGACAATTTTCATTTTATTTTTAGGTGCACTATCCAACTCATGCATTTATTCTAATGACATAATGATTTATGCTAAAAGGATAAAGTATTTCTAAGTAAATATAATGTAGTCCTGACATGTGTCCTACCTTGTGTGTCTTGAAATCATCAGCTGACTCTTCCTTTGAGATAGTAGACATGTCAGGTTCGTAGTTCTAATGACATCAATGCCATTTTTGCACTCGAAGGCAAAACACAAAATTATGGTAATGTAACACAATTAAGCAACATTTATTGAGTTTATTTTTATGATTCATAAGACAACTTTAAATGACTGCAAACCTAGCATTAGCAATTACCTGACACCTTTACAAAATCCAAGGCAAACTTCAGGATAAGTGGAAATATAACACAAATTATATATTTTTTTTTTATCCATATTAAGAAAGTATACTATAGCTAGAATATTCAAGACTTCACTGATATTCTTCTGAAGTAATACAAAGTTACTCTGAATCATAGACAGACTGAAATATAATATATATATGGCCTAGGGTATTAAAGGTGCCATTAGGCTCTACATAAAAAATGGTGGCACACTTCATTACATCAAACATCATTAGTCCTTGGATGTCATGATGTTATTCATGTGGTGCAAGAAACAATATGGTCTGATGTTAGTTGAGGTTTGCGTAATCTTTTGTTTGGGCAGTGTATGCATGAGTTGATCAAACATTTAAATTTCATTCTAAAAATATTGCATTTCTTTAAAGTTTTTTTTTTGTGCTATTTGTGCTGCAAGACATCTCTAAAACTGAACGATGTACAAACAATGTTTTTAAATAACTGGTCATAATATGTGACAATTTACATCTCGTACAACACTAAAAACAATCAGTTTGTTCAATGTGAATTTTTACTTACTTCGTTTAGGCTCATAATATTGCATCATCTTGTTGACATTGATATCACACCATCCCTCGTTGCATTTACTCTGAAAAAAGTATGAAAACAACCATGTTAGGGTGGGTTTCAAATTAGAAAACGTGAGAAGCAAATAACAGTATAAAATGTTAACTAATGTTAGAAAAACAGACATCATCATCGGTCCTCGAGCCACTTGTTCACCGAGACTTCGGCTGCTTTAGTAAACTTAAAGGTGCATTGCGCAACTTTTCATGTTAAAAATACCTGTTTTTCTATCCTATACATGCTTAAAGAACTGCCTGATGTGCTGAATGAGCTCTCCTCTGATCACTGAGATTGCCGCTATAATCCTGTACAGTAAAATATATGAGAGGGATTCGGGCTCGAATCTGAGACTGGGCGTGACGTCATGCGCGTTCACGGAGAATGGCGGCGAATACACAAACCTGCCAGACATAGCCAGGTTTCTGTATTCGCCGCCATTCTCCGTATCAGCGAAGACAACTCGAGCGACAAAACTTTAGTCAACTTTCGACAAAAGTAGAAGATGTATTCAAAGAGAACGGCTTGTAGTTCACCTCTGGTTGCAGTTTCGCTAGTCGCCAGAGGGGGCTTGGTTCTGCAAAAACTCAGAGACCTGCGCTATGCACCTTTAATGTAATAAGCATCACATGGATATGCTAGATAAAATTGACAAAACAGGTCATAAAACGATTAACAAAAAGTTTAACATTGTAGTGAATGGGTGGGTTTGCGTTAAGTTAACTTACCTGTTGTTTACGTGGTGTGAATGACGGTTAGAGATGTGGAAGATGGTCCGTCTGTCAGCCGTCTCTGTTTTAAAATAATAATAAAAAATGCCGGAACTTGTTTGTCCGTGTCCAACTGTGAGAAAGCACACAAAATATTTATTAATTTCCCACTGACAAACTGTGGCGTAAAACGCTGCATTTAACACTTGCTGCTGATAAGTTAACTGTCTTTGATTTATGTAAGTTAACTTAGCTGGCTGCTAATGGAGCGTTGGCTGCGCTTCTTTGCTAGCTAACGTTAACGTTACGTACATTAGCGTTACTGGGATGGTTAACCTTCAGATAGAGAAGTACGACAATAAGACATAAAACGTTCAAATGTGCTTTAAATGGGGATAAAGAAGTTCGAAATGCTTACGTTACCTGTTATTTTTCTTGACCGTTAGCCGTCCTGCTGTGACCCGTGGAGTGATGCATGTGGTTTTTTTTTTTTGCTTCTTGTGAAACACTCCTGGATAATATTTTGCCATTAGTAAAAGTAGTTAAGGCTTAATGTATGCTTAATATGAAATAGATTTATGTATTTACTATTGTTTATGTTTTTATTTGATTAGCTTTTAGTTTAGTTATAAAAGAAAACGGCATAATAAAATGAGCCCTTGTGCTAGCCTACAAACGTAATTTCTCCGAGAAAATTATTTAAAAGAAATTAGAAATCATGGAGTAAGTTAAGACATTTTTTTATATATATTGTGGTCAGGCATAGACGTAAGATATCAGATTAAATTAATTGCTGAGTTACTTGATTGGAACTTGTTCTATTAAAATGAAAACATCAAGTTAAATCAAAGAGTAACCGTTTCAAGTCAGTTTAACATGATGCAATAGTGTTGAACATTAAACCTGATACAATGGTGTTAAATCAAAATGAATGTTTTAAACAAAGTGAACAACATCAAAAAATCTTTTTTTGAGTGTGTTGCCAGTAGGTGGCGCTATTACTTTAATTGAAAATTGTCATGTAGATGTGTTCAGGGCAGGGCTCTTATCAAACGTGTGAAGTTTGGGGCAGATTGGACATTGTTTGCCTGAGTTACAGCAACTTCCTGTTTCATGGCGAAACATCAAAATTTGTCAGGCCGCCGAGGACACGCCCTTCGACGAAAACTCAAGATCTTCGCAATTTAACGTCGCAAAGGCCTTAAGATTAGACTCACCAAATTTGAAGATGATCAGATTAAAACTGTAGGAGGAGTTCGTTAAAGTACGAGGCCTGAAAATGGCAAAAACTGCACAAAAATCTGAGAGGAAGTTCAAAATGGCTGACTTCCTGTTGTGTTTAGGGCTACGCTCCAAGAGACTTTTTTGTAGGTATTGGGCCATTACATGTATGTACCGAATTTCGTACACGTACGTGAAACGTAGCAGGAGGCGCACTCCGTTGAACCTTTATAGGTGGCGCTATCGAGCCATTTTGCCCCGCCCAATTCTGAAAAGCATATCAGATGTAAATTTTCGCCAGTTCTGACGCGTGTGCAAATTTTCGTGAGTTTTCGTGCATGTTTAGGCCCTCAAAAATGCAATTCATTGCGGAGAATAATAATAATAATAATAATTAAAGCTGCAAGCAGCATTGAAAGGGCCCTCGCACACGTGCCACCGCCACCCGGTGGCTTTAGGAAGACAGAGCACGGTGGGCAATGTGCATTTAAGTAGATAAATATAGTGGGAGTATGTCAAAGTCAGTTACAAAAATGTCCTTTATTGTGGGGATAATAGCATGCGTTATCACTCAGATAAGTGTTGCTAGCATGTTTTTAGCATGTTTAGAACTCAATGGCATATTTACTATGTTGCTAGTACTGCATCACAGTGTCAAATATGTCACTTCCTTTTGACAGTAGGTGGCGCTATTACTTTAACTTAAAATTGTAATGCGGATTTGTTCAGGCCATGACTCTTATCAAACGTGTGAAGTTTGGGGCAGATTTGACATTCCATGCCTCAGTTACAGCAAATTCCTATTTAATTGCAGTAATAGCATGCATTGGCACTTAGTTAAGTGTTTGCTAGAATGTTTCTAGTATGTTGCTAGCATGTTTAACACTTGCTGGCACTTTTTTATATATTATTAGAAGTCCACAACAGTGTTAAACATGTCACTTCCTGTTGCCAGCAGGTGGCGCTATGACTGTAACTGAATATGAGCATGCACATGTGTTCAGGACAGAACTCTTATTAAACTTGTGAAGTTTTGGGCAGATTGGAGATTGCCTTATTAAGTAAAAACAACTTCCTGTTTCATAGCATTAGCATGCTTTAGCACTTAGCTAAGAATTGCTAGCATGTTTATAACTCAATGGCATATTTACTATGTTGCCAGTACTGCATCACACTGTTAAACATGTCACTTCCTGTTGCCAGTAGGTGGCGCTATTACTATAGCTGAAAATTGTCATGTAGATGTGTTCAGGGCAGGACTCTTATCAAACATGTGAAGTTTGGGGCAGATTGGACATTGCCTTCTTGAGTAACAACAACTTCCTCTTTCATTGCATTAGCATGCCTTAGCACTTAGCTAAGAATTGTTAGCATGTTTTAACATGTTTCTAACATGTTGAACACTCAATGGCATATTTTACTATGTTGCTAGTACTGCATCACAGTGTAAAACATGTCACTTCCTGTTGACAGTAGGTGGCGCTATTACTATAACAGAAAATTAACAGAAAATTATCATGTAGATGTGTTCAGGCCATGACTCTTATCAAACGTGTGAAGTTTGGGGCAGATTGGACATTGCCTTCTTGAGTAACAACAACTTCCTCTTTCATTGCATTGGCATGCTTTAGCACTTAGCTAAGTGTTTGCTAGCATGTTTTAGCATGTTTCTAGTATGTTGCTAGCATGTTTAGCACTTGCTGGCACTTTTTTATATGTTATTAGTAGTCCACAACAGTGTTAAACATGTCACTTCCTGTTGCCAGCAGGTGGCGCTATGACTGTAACTGAATATGAGCATGGACATGTGTTCAGGACAGAACTCTTATCAAACATGTGAAGTTTGGGGCAGATTGGACATTGTTTGCCTGAGTTACAGCAACTTCCTGTTTCATTGTATTAGCATGCTTTAGCACTTAGCTAAGAATTGCTAGCATGTTTTAACATGTTTCTAACATGTTTATAACTCATTGGCATAATTAATATGTTGCTAGTACTGCATCACAGTGTTAAACATGTCACTTCCTGTTGCCAGTAGGTGGCGCTATTACTATAACTGAATATTCTCATGTAGATGTGTTCAGGCCATGACTCTTATCAAACGTGTGAAGTTTGGGGCAGATTGGACATTCCATACCTGAGTTACAGCAAATTCCTATTGAATTGCAGTTATAGCATGCTTTAGCACTTAGCTAAGTGCTTGCTAGCATGTTTTAGCATGTTTCAAGTATGTTGATAGCATGTTTAACACTTGCTGGCACTTTTTTATATGTTATCAGGAGTCCACAACAGTGTTAAACATTTCACTTCCTGTTGCCAGCAGGTGGCGCTGTGACTGTAACTGAATATGAGCATGGACATGTGTTCAGGACATAACTCTTATCAAACGTGTGAAGTTTGGGGCAGATTGGACATTGTTTGCCTGAGTTACAGCAACTTCCTGTTTCATGGCGAAACATCAAAATTTGTCAGGCCGCCGAGGACACGCCCTTCGACGAAAACTCAAGATCTTCACAATTTAACGTCGCAAAGGCCTTAAGATTAGACTCACCAAATTTGAAGATGATCAGATTAAAACTGTAGGAGGAGTTCGTTAAAGTACGAGGCCTGAAAATGGCAAAAACTGCACAAAAATCTGAGAGGAAGTTCAAAATGGCTGACTTCCTGTTGTGTTTAGGGCTACGCTCCAAGAGACTTTTTTGTAGGTATTGGGCCATTACAGGTATGTACCGAATTTCGTACTCGTACGTGAAACGTAACGCGAGGCGCACTCCGTTGAACCTTTATAGGTGGCGCTATCGAGCCATTTTGCCCCGCCCAATTTTGAAACGCATATCAGATGTAAATTTTCGCCAGTTCTGACGCGTGTGCAAATTTTCGTGAGTTTTCGTGCATGTTTAGGCCCTCAAAAATGCGATTCATTGCGGAGAAGAAGAAGAATAATAATAAATATAGCTGCGAGCAGCGATTACGGGCCCAAGCCGGTGGCACCGCAACCCCGGTTCCGCCAGCTTTGGCCCTTCATCGCTGCTCGCAGCTATATTTATATATATATATATATATATATATATATATAAACGGCCCGGTGGCACCGCCACCCCGGTGCCTTTGGGGTTATTGTGCACGACGTGCAAAAACGTAACCCCGCTTTGACTGTCGAAAAGAAGTGTGCTGTAGAGCTTGCATCAGTGTGGGCTCTGCAAAAGTGCACATCGAGGGCACATATCAACCACAAAGTATGCGTGAGCAACCTTCTGAAACCTAAAATGAAAAATGAGACACCCTACGGTCTCATGGATTTAACGGACACATGAAATAAGTACACAAGACCGAAAATTCATATGAAGTGTGCCATTTGGGACAGGGCCTATGATCGTGAACCACAATAGCCACATATATGAGATAATTTAAATTTAGAATCATTTTTAATGTCATAGGATGTCATATGTCAATATGTTTTGTAGCACTTAAATGTGTAAATCCAGAAGCCTAGTATTTATCTGGAGGTCTTTGTCCTTTGCCTGTCAACCTGGTTTGTCTCTGCCTTTTCTGTTCTGCCCTGTTTGCCATTGTTCACCCTGCCTGTCTTGACCATTCTTAATAAAAACCTGCAAATGGATTCAAAAAGACAAGGCCTTAAACTTAAACTTGAACAAGGATTAAACTCTTGTAACTGTAACAGACACCAAGGCACAATCACACACATGCACGCACGCACGCACGCACACACAGTTTAAAAACAAAAAAATATTTTTCCAACCCCATTTAAAAACAGTCTGTGATTCCTTTACTTTATTAATAAAACTTATTTAAAAAATACAAGGCTTAAGACATTTATTTTCCTTTTTAATGCAGGCCAAACCACACAGCAGTGAAATGGTTAATCTAGCCCTCCTCCCCCTACACACACACACACACACACATTCCTGTACATGTATCAAGGTGAGGACCGAGTCATTTAACCTGAAAAGTGAGGACCACCATTTCTGCTACAATTACAGGTAAATGTATACTATATTTCAACACTAGATATGTCCATAATTCAGGTTTTTACCTCAGCTTCTTAAATAAACAAAGGAAAAGAACCAGCATTTTACCAGCAGAGTGAGGACATTTTCATGGGGGCGCTATTGAGTTCATTTCTGACTGAATTATTTTAACTACCTTATTTTTTAGCTTGCATTTATTGTTTGCTATTTTATGTTTTAGTGTGGACAGCTCCTAGTCATTATTCAACTGAAATAACATCCAGCTGAATAATGACTTCTTTACTGCTGCATTAAATTCTATTTACATAATTGATAATTTTCTGTAAAGCTGCTTCGAAAAAACTGTATTGTATAAAGCACTATATAAATAAAGGTGACTTGACAATTAATTCAAGTTTCAGAATCTACCTAAACATAAATGTTTAATTGTTCCATTTATTTATCCAATTAAATTAACCAGATTTTAGCGTAATAATAATATACGTAACTATCTAAAAGCTACAAATAAAACTGCAAGAGATGCCATCTCCAGTGACCAGCTCTACATTATTTATTTTGTGAACATATGGTTACACCAAAAATAATGTCTTCGGATAAGGTCAACAGAACACCTGGACGGCAAGCTTTCAAAACATGATTTTCCGTGCAGCAGACTTCCTTTTTAGAGTTACAATTGAATTGTAAACAAAGTTTTTAATATCTTTCCAAGATCTTTCCTTCAGGGCGCTGTCCTCTTCTAGGCACCTCATGCACTCCAGTTTTCCAGGAACCCTGCGCTCTGCCATGAACTTCCCTAGGTGTTTGTTCACTGCCCTTCTCTCTTCTTCACTCCATGGTCTCTTCAGGATTATCCTGGATGTCTCTACAAATAAAAAATACAATGTAGATTGTGTAAACTTAAAAACAGAGACCAAAATGTAGGTTTCTTAAACTGCTTTTTCTTGCTCAGTCACAGAAAGTCCCCAAATGTAACATTTGTCCCTAATGTGTTCATTATGACACAGAGCTAATGGATTTTTGATTAAAGACAATGATATGACATGAGCCATCAAATTTGCCTTGATATGTTGCCATATAAGAGGTCTTTGTACCATTAAAACATACTGCAAGTTTCATAGCTTAAAATAAAGATAAAAAAGCCATGTCATGACCCCTTTAATGTTTACGATAGTCACTGTATAGTAGGGGTGTAAAATATATATATATATATTTTGTGTATCATGGTTTAAAAAAAGTGCGGTGCCATGGTGAGTGGGCGCTTTTTTAAAATTATTTAATTGTTTGTTCAACACAAGGAGCTCAAAAATAGATTGTATACTAAAATTTAAAGTGCTCTATGTTAAGTTTGGCTGAAACAGCAATAACTGACACTGAAACCACGTAACAATGTAATGCAAAGAGCAGCAGGATTCTGGGAAAGACCCGCCTTTACAGCACTTGTGTCTCTGCTTTTCTGCCAAAAAATTAAATCAAAGCAGAAACTGCCTGACCTGTCAAAGTAATGGAACGTAGGCTAAACACAGAGAACAGATAAGAGAGAGCAATTGATTCACCTTTATGACTGGACATTTAATTGTCCTGAAACAGCCTATATGTGCTGAATCAAAAAGTTTAATCTATAAATGTTTTTTTAAAACAGAGTCGTAATAAGAATGAACCACTTTGTAAACCATGAGTTCAGTATTGTATACTGTACCGAATCATGAGATGTGTTTTTTAGGGAAGGACTACATGCCTGCGCACATATATTCAAACGTGCATATAACTATAGAACTCTTAATACGCATGTGCGCGCCATCAGCGTTCTCACAGGCCCGCGTTTTTAAAGTTTGCGTAGAGAGAACTTAAAGAGTTTTCTGTTAAAACGGTGTCGTGTTAGCGGCCCCTAAGTTAATAACTAATGATCGTTGCGACGGAAGTGAATCAAAACTAACTTTATCTGGACAATAACTTTATTCTAGATCTGCTGTAAAGCCTAAACAATCTCTGTTACTGTAATCTCCTGTTATCACTGTAAAGCTGCTGTGGAACTCTATAGTGTTAAAAGCGCTTTATAAATGAAGATGACTTGACTATTGTTATACTCTTAATGTATACTCTTACTGTATAGTCAAATAATTGTTCTAATAATCATTAGATTAATCAATTATCAAAATAATTGTTAGTTGCAGCCGTATTTCTGAGTGACAGCAGGTTTCCCTCTGTTTCACCTTCACCTAATCAAAACCCTGTAGCTTTGCCCTGCTTTCTGAGAGATAAAGGACTCTCCAGATCATAAATGCAATTCATCTTATGTCTTTAAATAGCTAGATTTTACTTGCATGTAAGCTCTGTAAAGTTGATTTAAAACAATGTTTGTGAAAAGCTCTCTACAAATACAACTGACGACTTACAATAAGAATAAACGCTGGTGCTACTCGCTACTCTTTTGGTAAGATTTATGAAACTTACCCATTAGTTTCACGCTCTTAGTCCGTTTTTCTGCACTTTTCTTCTTCGGTGAGGGCCTTGTGGCCCGGCTTGTTTCCTGGCTGTGATCTGCAACAGACAAGCATTAGTACCTGTTATTGTAAGTGTTTACAGTAAAATCTGACTACTAAAACCTGACAGAGTTCCCCACTGTAAAGCCGGTTTCACACACGCGTTAGCAGGGCGTAAGCAGTGCATATTTTTTTTAAACCCATGTTAACAGGTATTAGCATTCCCACCGCACGCAGAGGCTGTGCAAGAGCAACATGAAAAATAAAATCCCCAAAAATCATGCAAGTGAGGTGTTCTAAATCACCACATGAACTTCAACGCTGTGAAAATAAATAAATAAAATACTCATTGCCTGGAGTTTTTTCCCAAACTTACGATTGCTCTAACTATCAAGATTACTCTACTTTTATCATGTAAACCTATATACAGCATGTTATATGCATGTGTGTGGGACAGAGGGGAACATGGTAGCATCGCAGCAGAGGACGCTGACCAAGTGGCCGTCATATATCAAAGCACATGGCAGACAAGGGTCAGAGGAAAACATATTTGCGTATTTGCAGTACACAAGTCGTGGTACAGCTGCGACAACCGCTGGCAGTGTGAAAGCACAGCGGATGCGTGCTGCTCCCGCTCTCCACACACACAGCTTCTGCTCTGCCTCCGCACTGCTGACGCGTGGCCAGTGTGAAACAGGTGTACGCAGCAGACTATCCTTGAACACTACAATACAGCTACAGGTGAGATCAATTTGTCACAGAAGAACATTGCAAGGTCTTCTATTGTGCCTTCCAACCATAGTGTTTTACAAATACTTAAATAAAAACTAGAGAAAAATTTAAACGATCAACTTTACTGTAACATATCCTTGAGTTAGTAAATAGCTGGTTAAAATATGAACAACAACCATTAGGGTCCTATAACTAAAGGCAGGTGTTCGTAAATGATTATTTTGTCTTGATGAAAAACACTTTTTGACTCACCATCTACATCAGAAACCCCATCCGAACTGCATTGGGCAGGAGATTTTTGAGGGGAAAAGAGGTCAGGACATCCATCTGAAAAACAAACTTGAAACCCTGATCTTCTGCAGTGTAAGAAAGACATACAGAAAACAGTGGCTGTATCTGTAAAACGAGACAATATTTTCTCAGATGATCCAAGCCCCATTTCAACGAGTAACCCTACAAACCCACTATTATAGCATTAAATGTAGAACGCTGTGTAATTTAAAAGACTGAATTCATGTCTAAGGAGCAATACAATAATTAAGAATCAATAATTATCCACTGTTTTGTGTTCGTGCATGTACACCGATGAGCCAAAACATTATGACCACCTACCTGATATGCTGTTGGTCCTCCACGTGCTGCCAAAACAACGCTGGAGCATCATCAATAGGGAACGCATGCGCTGAACGCCTGAAGGAAACTAACCCTGGATCATGAGCTGCTGCGGAACAGGTTATGTTTAGAGAGTAGGTTGCTATGGCTACTTACCCTGAAAGTTACCTCCGCTTTGGAACCGAAAGTTGAGATTATCCGCTTACTCTTAAACATACCCCGCCTATGTCACAGAACCTGCTTTCTGGAATCCCCCACCGGGCTTCTCTGTCACCACCTCTGGTGTGTGGAGTGTCACGATGTGATCAGGAAAGCACAACATACACTAACAGAGTCCCATCTGTGAACACGGGAAATCTTGCAAAATCACTTGCATCAAACTTGACTTTAAAGTAAACAAACATGGGGGACGACCGGCAAGAAGTAATGGCACTTATAGTGTATGGACTGCTTGGTGGGGGGGGCTTTACATGTTACAGCGTGAGCTGGAGCTGAGTCTTCCATCAGCTCACTTTCTGATTGAGTATTGTTTCGTTTCACGTGATATTTTCCAGAGTGTGCGTTTGTCCGCCCCCCACACAACTGGACTTCTGATTGTAAATATTTAACATGTTCACAGGGCCCAGGCAGGCAGAAAGAAGATGAGGATTCAACAGTGTAGCTGGCTCTCTTCACAGGGTTCAGATGGACGGAGTGGAGTAAGGAATCAACAGCGACGCTGGCTCTCTTCACAGGGTTCGGATGGACGGAGTGGAGTAAGGAATCAACAGCGACGCTGGCTCTCTTCACAGGGTTCGGGTGAACGGAGAGGAGTAAGGGATCAACAGCGACGCTGGCTCTCTTCACAGGGTTCGGGTGGACGGAGAGGAGTAAGGAATCAACAGCGAAGCTGGCTCTCTTCACAGGGTTCGAGTGAACGGAGAGGAGTAAGGGATCAACAGCGACGCTGGCTCTCTTCACAGGGTTCGGGTGAACGGAGAGGAGTAAGGGATCAACAGCGACGCTGGCTCTCTTCACAGGGTTCGGGTGGACGGAGAGGAGTAAGGAATCAACAGCGACGCTGGCTCTCTTCACAGGGTTCGGGTGAACGGAGAGGAGTAAGGGATCAACAGCGACGCTGGCTCTCTTCACAGGGTTCGGGTGAACGGAGAGGAGTAAGGGATCAACAGCGACGCTGGCTCTCTTCACAGGGTTCGGGTGAATGGAGAGGAGTAAGGAATCAACAGCGACGCTGGCTCTCTTCACAGGGTTCGGGTGAATGGAGAGGAGTAAGGGATCAACAGCGAAGCTGGCTCTCTTCACAGGGTTCGGGTGGACGGAGAGGAGTAAGGAATCAACAGCGACGCTGGCTCTCTTCACAGGGTTCGGGTGAATGGAGAGGAGTAAGGGATCAACAGCGAAGCTGGCTCTCTTCACAGGGTTCGGGTGGACGGAGAGGAGTAAGGAATCAACAGCGACGCTGGCTCTCTTCACAGGGTTCGGGTGAATGGAGAGGAGTAAGGGATCAACAGCGAAGCTGGCTCTCTTCACAGGGTTCGGGTGGACGGAGAGGAGTAAGGAATCAACAGCGACGCTGGCTCTCTTCACAGGGTTCGGGTGAACGGAGAGGAGTAAGGGATCAACAGCGAAGCTGGCTCTCTTCACAGGGTTCGGGTGGACGGAGAGGAGTAAGGAATCAACAGCGACGCTGGCTCTCTTCACAGGGTTCGGGTGAACGGAGAGGAGTAAGGGATCAACAGCGACGCTGGCTCTCTTCACAGGGTTCGGGTGAATGGAGAGGAGTAAGGAATCAACAGCGACGCTGGCTCTCTTCACAGGGTTCGGGTGAACGGAGAGGAGTAAGGGATCAACAGCGACGCTGGCTCTCTTCACAGGGTTCGGGTGAATGGAGAGGAGTAAGGAATCAACAGCGAAGCTGGCTCTCTTCACAGGGTTCGGGTGGACGGAGAGGAGTAAGGGATCAACAGCGACGCTGGCTCTCTTCACAGGGTTCGGGTGAATGGAGAGGAGTAAGGAATCAACAGCGAAGCTGGCTCTCTTCACAGGGTTCGGGTGGACGGAGAGGAGTAAGGAATCAACAGCGACGCTGGCTCTCTTCACAGGGTTCGGGTGAATGGAGAGGAGTAAGGGATCAACAGCGAAGCTGGCTCTCTTCACAGGGTTCGGGTGGACGGAGAGGAGTAAGGGATCAACAGCGACGCTGGCTCTCTTCACAGGGTTCGGGTGAACGGAGAGGAGTAAGGGATCAACAGCGACGCTGGCTCTCTTCACAGGGTTCGGGTGAATGGAGAGGAGTAAGGGATCAACAGCGACGCTGGCTCTCTTCACAGGACTCGGATGGACGGAGAGGAGTAAGGAATCAACAGCGACACTGGCTCTCTTCACAGGGTTCGGATGGACGGAGAGGAGTAAGGGATCAACAGCGACGCTGGCTCTCTTCACAGGACTCGGATGGACGGAGAGGAGTAAGGAATCAACAGCGACACTGGCTCTCTTCACAGGGTTCGGATGGACGGAGAGTAGTAAGGAATCAACAGCGACGCTGGCTCTCTTCACAGGACTCGGATGGACGGAGAGGAGTAAGGAATCAACAGCGACACTGGCTCTCTTCACAGGGTTCGGATGGACGGAGAGTAGTAAGGAATCAACAGCGACGCTGACTCTCTTCACAGGACTCGGATGGACGGAGAGGAGTAAGGAATCAACAGCGACACTGGCTCTCTTCACAGGGTTCGGATGGACGGAGAGGAGTAAGGAATCAACAGCGACGCTGGCTCTCTTCACAGGACTCGGATGAATGGAGAGGAGTAAGGAATCAACAGCAGAGCTGGCTCTCTTCACAGGACTCGGATGAACGGAGAGGAGTAAGGAATCAACAGCGACGCTTGCTCTCTTCACAGGACTCGGATGGACGGAGAGGAGTAAGGAATCAACAGCGACACTGGCTCTCTTCACAGGACTCGGATGAACGGAGAGGAGTAAGGGATCAACAGCGACACTGGCTCTCTTCACAGGGTTCGGATGGACCGAGAGGAGTAAGGAATCAACAGCAGAGCTGGCTCTCTTCACAGGGTTCGGATGAACGGAGAGGAGTAAGGAATCAACAGCGACACTGGCTCTCTTCACAGGGTTCGGATGGACGGAGAGGAGTAAGGAATCAACAGCGACACTGGCTCTCTTCACAGGGTTCGGATGGACGGAGAGGAGTAAGGAATCAACAGCGACGCTGGCTCTCTTCACAGGACTCGGATGAACGTAGAGGAGTAAGGAATCAACAGCGACGCTGGCTCTCTTCACAGGACTCGGATGAACGGAAAGGAGTAAGGAATCAACAGCGACGCTGGCTCTCTTCACAGGACTCGGATGGACGGAGAGGAGTAAGGAATCAACAGCGACACTGGCTCTCTTCACAGGGTTCGGATGGACGGAGAGGAGTAAGGAATCAACAGCAGAGCTGGCTCTCTTCACAGGACTCGGATGAACGGAGAGGAGTAAGGAATCAACAGCGACGCTGGCTCTCTTCACAGGACTCAGATGGACGGAGAGGAGTAAGGAATCAACAGCGACGCTGGCTCTCTTCACAGGACTCGGATGAATGGAGAGGAGTAAGGGATCAACAGCAGAGCTGGCTCTCTTCACAGGGTTCGGATGAACGGAGAGGAGTAAGGAATCAACAGCGACACTGGCTCTCTTCACAGGGTTCGGATGGACGGAGAGGAGTAAGGAATCAACAGCGACGCTGGCTCTCTTCACAGGACTCGGATGAATGGAGAGGAGTAAGGGATCAACAGCAGAGCTGGCTCTCTTCACAGGGTTCGGATGAACGGAGAGGAGTAAGGAATCAACAGCGAAGCTGGCTCTCTTCACAGGGCCCAGGCAGGCAGAAAGAAGGCAAGGACTCAACAGTAAACTGATACTTCACAAACCCACGTAGAAAATGAGGAGAAGAGGATAATTTCACCACTAGATGGCTTCCTTCATCGGCCTCAATCCGACGAGATGCAGACGATGTTTCCACAGCCAGGACCGCTTCCCCAATGTCGCTGCATTACACTTCCACTCGTGTTCCACTGTAACCCACACATATCCGCACACGTGATTATCTTAATGTACAACACTGCAAAGTCTCATCACTCACAGACTAGGGTGTAGACAGGGGATCTGGTCCACAGCGCATCACTACAATCTCATTGGCTTCCCCCGATGAAGCGTGGGGCGTTCAAACCTTCTCCAAAAAGACAGTTTTACACATCATTAAGTCTCATTACATCCTCCACAAGATTCCTCATATCATAATCCAAACATCAACAGCACTTCTCTCTAATCCACCACGGTTCTCCTCTCCAAACCTCCAAATTCGCCCGAACACCGGCAGCTTTTCCTTTTTGTGTCCCTTAGTTGAAGATGAGATATCCTTTTTTCCTTCTCAAATGACAACGTGTCCCAATCGCTATCACGTTCGTCCTCTCCTGCACCTGTTTCGAATCTTTTACTAATAATTCTCCGTCTCTCCCCGGAGTTTCCGGAACTGGAGTCTTCCGGGTCCCACACCGGAAATCCTTCCCCCCAGAAACCCGGCCGTGATTAAAGGTTCCGCCTACCTTCGTCACCCCGGTGACATATATTTGGCTCCAGTAGACAGTAACAGAAAGCAGTTAATACTTCAAAAGAACATACCCTTTACTTTGCTTGTCTGTTTTCCACTTTTCTTCTTCTTCGGTGAGGGCCTTGTCGCCCGGCTTGTTTCCTGGCTGTGATCTGCAACAGACAAGCATTAGTACCTGTTATTGTAAGTGTTTACAGTAAAATCTGACTACTAAAACCTGACAGTTCCCAACTGTACGCAACAGACTATCCTTGAACATTACAATACAGCTATAGGGGAGATGGTCACCGTGGAACATTGCAAGGTCTTCTAGTGTGCCTTCCAACCATAGTGTTTTACAAATCCTTATACTCAAATGTTACACATTAAGCTACATGAAATAAAAACTAGAGACAAATTTAAACGATCAACTTTACTGTAACATATCCTTGAGTTAGTAAATAGCTGGTTAAAATATGAACAACAACCATTAGGGTCCTATAACTAAAGGCAGGTGTTCGTAAATGATTATTTTGTCTTGATGAAAAACACTTTTTGACTCACCATCTACATCAGAAACCCCATCCAAACTGCATTGGGCAGGAGATTTTTGAGGGGAAAAGAGGTCAGGACATCCGTCTGAAAAACAAAATTGAAACCCTGATCTTCTGCAGTGTAAGAAAGACATACAGAAAACAGTGGCTGTATCTGTAAAAAGAGACGATATTTTCTCAGATGATCCAAGCCCCAACAACAGATTAAACCACAAATGTGTGAACACCATCTTTTGATGGACTGTTAGATTAACTTTACAAATTGTATTCATACAGTAATTTAATGTACATTACATGTACAGATAGCGCTTACACAGATACACACGGGAGCGTTTGAAAGCAGTGTCTATCAGCGGATCCGTCTATCAGCAGATATATTAGGGATATGCTGATAGCAACTGTCTATTTACAACATGTTTTGGAAGCGCTGATTAGTGTTGGGGCGATATGCTCCATTTTCATATCGTCCTATCGTCAGCCTGTGAGATCGGCGATATACGATATTATTGTGAGGGGGCGGGGCTTACTTATTTGATTATTAACTTGATTATTTACTCATTAATATGCTTTTTATTACTTCATTTTATATACGATAATCTTTTTCTATTTAGCTAGCAAAGGTGGAGTGTTTATTACTAGGCTAAATCAGGTTATTTCCCTGTATAATGAGGTAAAAAAAGATCCTAATCATTTTTGTATCCGACTCGGAGTATTTCAACATGTCAGCGTGAAATTTACGGACACACATTATCCTCTCATGCCGTTACAGATGTAGCACTGACTGTAGCCTACTTCTGCACGAGATGAAAACACGTTTTAATAATTTCTTGGGTCAAGAAAGAATCGGAGTTTGCGCTATATGTCCTCCTATGCTCTCTCTGTCTGGATGCACTTCACATGCGCACTTCAATAAGCACGAAGATAGCGGGTTAATGTGTTTTAAATGCCGGGAGAAATTAGAGTAAAGGGGAAAAATCTAGCTGAGTCGATCGGTTTATACTTATGACTTGACTCCGATAAAGGAAAATGGGTTAATGCGTTTACATGACCACATGCATTGTCAGTTTCTTCAGCATAATCAGGTTAAGAACGTGCATGTAGACGCGCTCATGCTCTGAAAGTAAAAGTAAAAACGGACTGAGCTTTTGGCATCTGTCGCTGCATTAACGCCGCGTTCTCTCAGAGAAGAGTATAGCTCCATCATAGCTCAAAGTAAAAAATTATCATAATTTATGTTCGTTTTAATAAATAAATTAAAAATTTAATCAAGGACATTTCTCTGGCATTTCTTTCTTTTTGCTGTATCGAAAACGTACCGAACCGTGACACCACTGTATCATATCGAACCGTGAATTTTGTGAACCGTTACACCCCTAATGTGTACCCATCTCAAATCTACTAAAATAAGATGAAGAAAAAGTGATAAGAACTGCGGTACATACAGTATACTTGAGTAAAGCTACTTTTAACTAATGCTGTGACTATGAAAAGGCAGGAGTTTTTGTAGATTTCATGAAAAACACTATTTACGTAGTAGGTCATAGCTGTGGTTTTGTATTGAACAATTTTACTGGGAGGTGCTTTAAACAACAAAGTTTACAACTGTTTATATAGACAAGTTTAAAATGTA
The DNA here is from genome assembly GCA_031834385.1 of Semotilus atromaculatus. NCBI lineage: Eukaryota > Metazoa > Chordata > Actinopteri > Cypriniformes > Leuciscidae > Semotilus > Semotilus atromaculatus. Next base: position 32,214,840 of record JAULUF010000026.1, on the reverse strand, counting down.
AAATTTAAATCTTACCCTCATCGACTTCTCTTCCTCTCTTGGCTCGTCCTTTTTTTGTTTGTCTCTGTAAAACAGAAGTTGATGTGGGTCTTTCACCTATAAAAGAGTAAAAACAATCAAATATTAGTTCTTGACTGTCCAAAAGTCATAAGTACATACTTTTGATTAAAAGAGCTATAAATAAATACATTTTACCTACAGTTGTCAGTTGTTGCCTTTACACTATTTTTACTACCAGAAATTACATGCCCAAGTGTTCCTTTATCAGAGTCAAAAACATTCTTAAACAAATCCTACTCCAGTTAGAATTATGAAGCATATAGCAGAAAGACTGCTAATTTTGTTTGGATTTTTTAAACATAAAGTTGCATATTTGCATAAATTTAAACACGACCACTGGAAACTGAAGTACAAAGTAGAGCCTGACCGATCTATCGGCAGGCCGATATTATCGGCCGATATTAGGCATTTTCCTAACTATCGGTATCGGCATTTATAATGGCCGATAAATGAATATTTTAAAAATGCAGGGTGCAAAGGGTGGCGCTGCCAATAAAGCACCTAAAAGCTGTCACAAAGAACTGGTAAAAGTAATGATTATGAATACATCAAATATAGCAAGGAAACATTTTAATTGTTTATTAATAACAAGTGTTTTCAGTCAGTGTCGGCAGATGAAGTTGACGACGCTGACTCGCGATCTTCAGTGAACACGACAGAGAGAAATGCACATTTCATACGGATTAGGCTACATAAGCAGAGAGCAGTCTGTCTTTCGTTTTGAATTGTTCTGTTTAAAAGTAGACATTTCAATATAGATATATTTCTCAGTTCTATACGCTGAGTTTCGGTTCATTTATGAGACGAGTTGCAGTTCACCCGCCGGCGCATCCGTGTCGAGATTATCTATCGTCCGCTATATTTACTTCTTATTTATTAAATCCAGGCAATTGGTTGATGAAACATAGATTAAAATTAAAGCTGCCGTCGGCAACTTTTTTTTAATCATATTCAGCGAATTCGACACTATATTCCGACAGAACAACATAAATAAAGTGTTTTAGAAAAAAAACCTGAACTTCTAACTCCACCTGGAGCGTGTTATTTGTTTTGCAAAAATCCACCGCTCCCGGTTCATTGTGTCCAATCAGCGCAGGGGGGTGTGAGATATGACTGTCAATCACAAGTCTTGCATGCACACGTCAATCACATGCACACGCCTGAAGTTCGCGCAGTAGCGAAGAGTGATGGCGCACTGACGAGCACGAACTCTGTGGGAGGGTATTCGTTGATAGTGGGGGAGGGGCATGAGAGTTGTAAACATTCAAAATTTTGCCTAAGTCCACTCAATCAGCCAGAGTTGCCGACGGCAGCTTTAAGATACAATTAATACAAAACGAAATTCACCTTAATGAAAGGCTTTGTGCTTTCTGTTTCTCTGTGAAAGTTTTAAAGCACTTTAGTGCCGCTTTCAGAGCTCGTGCACGTCCGTAACATTGTTTTTTCCTCATAAATGCGAACACGAAAAATAAAATAAAATGAATATTTTATGTTCTGTTGAGAGCCAACCCTCCTTCATCCGGTGGGTACTGTATTAGCCTATTACTTTTGATTTGCGCAGTGTAATTCACAGAATTGATTTCTCTGCTACCAGCCTCTGTTACGTATTGTGTGAGCTTGCGGCTATTGCAAGCGCACAGCTGAGAAGTCCTGATTATATTGTCTGCTATATTTACTTCTTATTTATTAAATCCAGGCAATTGGTTGATTAAAACATTGATTAAAATGCGTGGCGCGAGCGACAAATCTCCGACAGTAAACTGATGCCCCATTCTGCTCTGTAACGGGCGCTGTGCCGCGTCTCCGGTAAACAACAGCTGTTGCGATGCGAGCGATAGCGGCCGCGTCCGGTGTGTAGACAGTGTTAAAGCTCATTCTGCCTATAACGCTACGTTACAACATCAAGCAATATTCCAATAATTTATATAATTATAACACTTTATATAGGGCCATTTTGCATAAGAGTAGCCTAGTTTCACGTTTAGTAGCGTACATCATTTTGCTTACTAATTTAAAATAGTATAAAAGTACTACTGTACATATGTAATTAAAAACGTTTTCATTATGATATTATTCATTTTACTTTAGTAAAAAGATATGAGTTATTCCTCCACTGGTAGAGATTCGAGGAATTAAGACTAAAAAAGAAGATAATAAGGTTTTGTCAGTGACACTTTTGATATATTTATTAGTACAAGTTATGTTTTATATAACGTGACTAAATTAAAAGACAAAGTCGTTAATGAAGATTATGCAACAGTATTTAGAATAATATAACATGCAATGCAAACTAGTTTGGTTACAGCTCAAATGTATAATTCACCCTGCCTCCATTACAGATCTTTGTCACAGAAGTGTTTGACCACCACATTTGAGTGATCATTGCAAAAACATTGTTTATATATTTATTCTGTTTATACTGTGTATTCTATATACAGTACCCATCAAAAGTTTGTACACACCAATAGGAAAGTGTGTCCAAACATTTGACTGGTACTGTAATATAATACACAAGTAATATTGCTACTGTTGTGACAATAAAAGCAGCAAGTTTCTTTTTAAAATGCATTATCATACTATTTTAGTTAAAACTCATAAATAACTACAAATAACTAATGTTAGGGAAATCTGTTAATGTTTTGTTGCGCGTTTCTGAAAAAAAAAAAAATATATATATATATATATATATATTAGGGGTGGCACGGTTCACAAAACCCACGGTTCGGTTCGTTTCACGGTTTTAGGGTCACGGTTTTCGGTTCTGTACGGTTCTTGTTGTTATTTTTTCTTTTAATCTTTAACACTCCAGAAATGTACTTCAGCATACGATATGGGCTATAGCTTAATTATCCACAATTCAGGATACAGTATTTTTTTTACTTGACTTTAAGCACATTATTGAGAGACCATCTCTGAGGAAAGCCGGTGACATTTTTATACAGCAAAAGAGAAGACATTGATGAAATGCTTTTGTTTATTTGACACACAAAGAATGAATTAACTTGCATTTATCAAACTGTCAACTTCAGTGTAACGTTAGCTCTTACAAAATGTTTATCTTTTAAAAGAAAAAGAGAGGAACTCTTAAAGCACTATCTTTTAAATAAGTCAAAATACGTTACAAATAATTGCCTATAGATAATGAGGCTATAACAATATAGCAAAGGCCATAATCATAAAGTGAAACATAAGTTCAAACTCAAAAACAGTATATCAACAATGCTTCTATTCCCTGAGAGTGAGGATACATTTTTTTCACGTGAAATTAAAGTGCAGTTTGGAAACATGTGACTGGAGTTCTCATCTAAACTTAGTGTCACTGTATATATTTAAATATCAGGTAAGATGAAATCCAAAATGTTCCCACACACCGACTTATACGACGCTGGTGCATCCCCCAACTCCTGTTAGCCTTCCTTATCTCTCCCACTTGCCATTTCTATACGTGACGAGACCTGCAGCGCTGCACAGACCGATCAGTTTATGACATCGAAGTACTGCGAGAGAGATTGAAAAGCATACGGAGCCGTTGCTCTCGCGGTACTTTGATGTTATTCATCGACCGGTCTGTGCAGCGCCGGTTCAAGTCGAACAAGCCTCATATGTATGTCCACACATCTCTTATTTCGCGCGAAAAGTATACGCACCGTCTGAGGTCACGGGCACGAGGTTACATTGCGCATGCGACGAACGAACCGTGCGACGCACACACGCACCGAACCGAGACAAGCGAACCGAACGGTTCGGATGTTTTTTCATGTACCGTGCCACCCCTAATATATATATATATATATATATATATATATATATATATATATATATATATATATATATATCGGCCGATATATCGGAATATCGGATTTTAAAACCAACAAATATTTGTATCGGTATCGGCCTTCAAAATCCTTTATCGGTCGGGCTCTAGTACAAAGCAGTGAGCATAACAGCTCATAAGGTGTACTGTGTGTCTATGGTCACCTTTAAAATGTGTTTCTATTAACTAATGTTAAATTAGTTTTACTGTCCATCTGTTAAAGATTGTTCTTCCAAAAAAGTCAATGGTGTTCTCTTAAAAATTACTCCAGTGGCTAAAGCCACTACTTGTAGGACGACACAATATAATTGAATTGGCGATAAAACAGAGTGCATACATACCACATACTGAAGGATGAAGCGTATCGAGGTTCTTCCCTTTTAAGGTCTCGGTGCCTTGCTCCATTGCGAACAGAAGTTTACTTATCTTGGCAATTTGAAATGTTTTGTCAGTCTGTCTGTAAAAATCACGGTGAACTCTGATGTCATGACCCATGAACCTTGCAACTTGCTCCAGCTCTTGTTCACTAAGGTCCAAGAGTTGGCAGAGTGTGGCAACTTGTTTTCTCAATTTAGTTGACCTGAGGAGTTCGGGGTTCTCTGCTTTGCTTTCTTCTGCATATTTTCGCAGACAGTCACATCCACGTATGTTTGTCATCACACCAGGTCTTGCATAGAGATAGGGATTTTCCTGGACACCAAAGAGAAGATTGAAAAATTTTATATTAATTTCAACAAAATAATTCCATTCACAGGCTACAATAAGCAGTGGTCTATACAGCACTACTAGACAGTAATGTTTTAGCATTCAGTTATATTACAATAAAGACCTTAAGTATAGTGATATACTACATTCAAAATTGCATCCATGTATAACTTAATCTGTATAATTGACACCGTACCTATCATTTGGTCATAGAGAAGCTGATTCAAAGATAAAGGCCCTCCGACTTCTGCTGTTCAAGTTCACTCGTCATTAGTAATTATGTAGTTTATTACGTTTTCTACTCGATTTTAATTTGTTCTTAAAACTTACTATAGGCTATTTATATGTACATTATTACATTATATACATGAATTAGCCTGTACAACCAGCGCGATGTCTCCCGCCCCCTCCCCCATCCCGAACTTGCACGCGCTGGACTAGAGGACGAGGCCTGAGATCATGAGATCGTAGACTTGCACTCAGCCTCCCCTCCCCCACCCCAATCACGACAGTTCCGAAGAAAAGAAATGTCAGGGATCATAAAATCATACCTGCGCTGTACAAGTTTGTGAGAATATATATATATTAATATGCGCAATTCGGCAAACTGTGCATATAGCGCGATCTCTACCAAATACCCCCCCACCCACACCAAATCACGACAGTTAAAAACAATAATAGAAATCTTAAAGATCATAAAATCTTACCTGCACTGTAAAGCTTGCGCATCGATTGTGATGAGATCGTAGTCGCTCCATTCTTCTCTTGAACCGGGCCAGGTCACTGCTGCTACTCTCATCCATCATCACTCTTTACCAGAAGCACCACGAGGCACGAGCGAAAGTGCAGGTGGAGGGCAAGGGGCGTGGCCATCAATTAAGACGGATACTTATGGGCGCTGAAAGCAGCTTAGAGTTGTTGGTGTGGGTTTATTTTTTATTTTTTAAGGGCAGCTCAAATAAGTGTTCCTCAAAGACAATATTCCCCAGTATTACATTTAATAATAATAATAATTAAATAATTAATTTAATTAAATAGTAACTATATTAAATTGACATTTATTACTGCAGTTATCCATAAATTAATAAACAAACCACAATTCTGCTCTCTTAAAAGTAGAATTTAACAATGCACCTACATTTTATCTGTATGTACATCTATAGTGAAGTACTAGTGAAGATATTTTCTTTAGTAAAAGTTCCACAGTGTAATAAAACTCTGTTTTAAGGCCTGCATTTACATATTAACTTAAGTAAAAATACAAAAGTATAAGCAGAAAAATATACTTTGTACCAAAAGTATATTCATTATGCACAATTCAGAATACTTAAACTACTGGATTATAATTTTGATGCATTAATTAAAATAATTTTTAAATCACAGATTGTAAAGGTGGAGCTAATTTGAATTATGCTATATTGCTATACTATTACTTTCTGTCACTAATGTATATATTATGTAAATATTTTGTATTTGTATCCATGATAGTACACTTACCATGAATAAAACATGGTCCGTGGTGAGGATGCTAAGGTTCATTGCATGGGCTCACTGGGTTACTAGTTTGTAGGCTAATATAAAGCTAACTAAAATACAAAGCAATATAGATGTACACTTAGCCGTTACAGCTACTGTGTAAGCACAGAGACTCATAAGATCCAACTACTCACTCATGTGAGTGACTAAAAGATATGGGACCCACAGCTTTCATTGCACAGGGTACATACAGGACACTATGAGACTATAGACAAACCATGATCTTTTCCTAAACTTTACCAAGTAGTTTGTGTGCCTAAACCTAACCAATTATTTGTTTATGCATAAACCTAACCTAAGTAAACCTAACCAAAGTAGGTCATTGACAGTAATTTTTCAGGCAAACTGCACTGATATATTAGTTAGAAAAATGTTATTGTGTAAAATTTGATTGTGAAGAGTGCCAGAAAAGGGGGTTTAATCAAAGTACATCAATCTTTAAAAGTTAAAATGTCATCATGGACCATGTATTTAGCCCCCATGTAATAAATTACACATTGACAAAAGGACTAACCCTAACCCTAACACAAAAGGACTAACCCTAAACTAACACAAAAGGACCAACCCTAACACAAAAGGACTAACCCTAAACTAACACAAAAGGACTAACCCTAACACAAAAGGACTAACCCTAACCCTAACACAAAAGGACTAACCCTAACCTAACACAAAAGGACTAACCCTAACACAAAAGGACTAACCCTAAACTAACACAAAAGGACTAACCCTAACACAAAAGGACTAACCCTAAACTAACACAAAAGGACTAACCCTAACACAAAAGGACTAACCCTAAACTAACACAAAAGGACTAACCCTAACCTAACGCAAAAGGACTAACCCTAACACAAAAGGACTAACCCTAAACTAACACAAAAGGACTAACCCTAAACTAACACAAAAGGACTAACCCTAAACTAACACAAAAGGACTAACCCTAAACTAACACAAAAACTCTAACCCTAACACAAAAGGACTAACCATAAACTAACACAAAAGGACTAACCCTAAACTAACACAAAAGGACTAACCCTAACCCTAACACAAAAGGACTAACCCTAACCTAACACAAAAGGACTAAGCCTAAGCCTAAGCCTAACCCTAACCTAACCTAAGCCTAATTTGACTTGGTTCAGTATGGGCATGAGACACAGAAGCGTATGTGACTGTTTCTTGCATACAAGCTAGAAAAACTTTCCCCTCATTCTAGAGACACATTCTTAATATGACACTCAGGAGAACCCAGAGACAATCACCCTTTGAAGTTAAAAGCTGGTCAGATCATTCTAGAACAATGTATACAGGTAATATGAAAAACTTAAAGTTCCCCTGTAGTCAATAATTGTATCCCTTAAAGGGATAGTTTATCCAAAAATGAAAATTACCCCATGATTTAATCACTCTCAACTCAAGTCATCCTAGGTGTGTATGACATTCTTCTTTCAGACAAATACAATCTGAGTTATATTAATTACCTTTTTTTTACCTTAAAATGTTTTACTTTGTAATGTGTTAAATATGAATATTTTTCTTACACAAACTCATCGCTTTGTTCAGAAGGCCTTTATTAACCTTTATTAAGAAGCACTTTTATGATGGATAGATGCACTTTTATGGACTTCAAGACAGAAACAGCCATTCACTGCCATTATAAAGCTTGGAAGAGCCAGGACATTTATTAATATGACTCGGATTGTATTTGTCTGAAAGAAGTCATAGGGTAAATCATGGGTTAATTTACATTTTTGGTTGAACTATCCCTTTAAAAATCATCTTTGATCACCAAAATAACATATTTAAACGTTTTTTTCCTGTGAAATAAATGAAAAATCTTAAAATGTCTTAAAATATCTTGAAAGTAACTCTACATCCTTGCCTCGTTACGCAGTGCTATGAATATGCAAATTAGCCCCGCCTCCACTCACTCACACGAGCTCGGAGATCCACTTGCTCAACTTTACTGTAGTAAACGCTGCACAATTGTATCGCTCTTTAAAACATAAAGATAATTCATATTTAATATGATTAGCCTTATGACTACGTTATCAAACGCCTAATAATATGTTGCTAATGTTACACAAACCATGTTCCCATTTGTCATCTCAGAGTCAGACAGCTCCCTTCTAACAATCAGCATCATTAGAAACGCTTTGAACATCTCAGAACATCAGTGGAGAAAGGCATATAGTTCATCATAATATACAGCATATAAATAATTCGCCCACTATATTGCCAAATGTTCCAGATTTTTCATATCAACAGAAAAATATACTGGATAACCTGGCTTCTCTTGAGACTCTGCTGCTTCATATAATAGTTAATGATATGTTAAAGCCATGCCCCCCTTGTGACACGAAGATAGTTTGTGACGTCAGAAACACCAGCGATTTCACACCGTGTTTTTGAGACTGTCTTTGGTTCACTGCAGTTTTAAGGAGAAAATACTCAGCAATGCTGTCGACTTATGAACTTACACATGATTTGTCTTAAACCATATTAAAAACACCACATAGACATATAAACAACATTAAAAGCTGTATTTTCACCACAGGGAGACTTTAATAGTGAGTCGGGTAATAACAGAGTCAGGGTGCTGTTGCTTCATGGCTATATCCTGATCAGCTAGCTGTTGTAGTGCTGTGCTCACGCAGGCTTGAGACGGGAAGTAAACATTCACCAGCATGAACAAGGAAAACTCTTGCAGTTTACTCTGCAGAAAACTCTTCCTCTAAAAAGACTTGCAGTTAATGAAGAGTTCTAATTTAGAACAGCACATCTTTTCCAAAATTGTATACATGTGCACCAAACTTTGCTAAACATAATTCAGCAAATTATTGTTTGTTTTGTTGGCAAGGAAACGTATATTCACCAGGTGAATATTCAGCAATAAAGCCTGTCTGAGTGTGTAAAAATGTCCAGTAAATTTTGAGGTCCTATAATGCCCTTTTCAAAAAATATAAAATAAGTCTCTGATGTCCCCTGAGTGTGTATGTGAAGTTTTAGCTCAAAATGCCCCACAGATATTTTTATAGCATGTTAAAAAGAAAAGTTTTTGTGTGTCCCTTTAAATCCAAAAGAGCTTCTGCTCCCCGAGGGCGGAGCTTCAATAGCTGGTGTCAGTCGTGTGGTGTGTGTTAGCAGCTCCGATTACCTCACACAGACATGCACTGAAAATTTCAAAAACGTTTAGCCTTTTATGTTCAAACCGGACAAAGATGGAGAGACTGAAGAAGAAGTGACGACATGTAGAAGCAACAGGGACATTTCTGAATGGTTAGTTGATGAATTTATGTAGTTTATGTGTAGTTTATCTTCTAGTCATTGATTAGCATATTCTGTCATGATAATCTATAAATCGTGTTCATGGGGGAGGGGTTTATGTAATTTCTAGGGTTGGTGTGCCTGTGTAGTTCCTACCAGACATTTGTTGTAGTTCTTAAAAAGGAATTTCTTTAAAAACAAATATCTCAATTTGCTTTGAACTTTGTAAATTTGAAGATGTTGTTTATGCTCAAACATTACACACTAACTAAAAGTAAAAAAAAGAAAAAGAAATCATAATGAACCACCCCTTTAATAATCAAAAAACAGCAAAAGACCGACAGGTATACATGTCCAGCAGGTTTACCCTGGTAAAAGTTATTGGACAAAAGTGACTAAAGATAGGACCAACAATAAAAACTGAGGAGCTCCAAACCAAGGTACCCATCTGTGACATCATGTTTGCCAAATTATCATGCCATAAGTCAAAACAAGTCATAGTGCTCGTTTAAATAGGGAGCAGCTGAGGTAATAAAACATTATCTGGAATTAACTATAACAAACATAGATCTGAATTGTATTATAATAGATAATAGATTATTGTATTATAATAGATAATAGATAATATGATAATTCAGAGCTGTTAAAACATTGATAATGTTCTGTAATCCTTGTTAATAAATCATACCTCTATGAAAATTTACCATGGATTTACTGCAGTAATATTGTAACCATCACTATAATAAACACAACTATGATAATGATTAACCATGGTTTTACTACATCATTACTGTAGTATCCAAGGTAACTTGGTTTTAGTAGTAACCATGAAATATTATCTCAATAATATCTATGGTTAACTCTTGTAGTTATATATGGTTTATATTTAATCATTTTTAAAGGGTAGGCTAATCAAATAAAACTGTAAATATGTTTTTGCAGAACATTATGATGTCACTGTGAATTTGACCTTTGACCTTTTGTGAAATTTAGTCAATTATCAAATAAATTCTTGAGTTATTATGGGCCAAAAAGTTTTTTGTGAGGTCACCTTTGGCCTTTGACCACAAATTCTAATCATTTAGTCTAGTTGGACATTTGTCCAGATTAAATGAAATTCTTTCCAATGTTCCTGATCTACCACATTTACAAGAATGGGAAGTTATAGTGATCTTGACCTTTGACCAACAAAATTGAATCACTTTATCTTTGCATCTATGTGAACATTTGTGCCAAATGTGAAGAAATTCCTATAAGCCGTTCCTGAGTTATTGTGTTCACAAGTTGAATTACAGCCAAAGTCATGTTTTGTGAGGTCACAGTGACCTTGACCTTTGATCTCCAAATTCTATTCAGTTCATCCTTGATTCCAAGTAAACATTTGTAACAAATTTGAAGAAATTCCCTCAAGGCGTTCCTGAGATATCGCTTTGACTATATATGCGGCGCAGTGTACATGGAAAGACAATAGGGGGCGATAGAGAGCAAACCGCGTGTGTATGCAGAGGGTCATACACACACTTTTTTTCTCATTTTTCCATCTATCTGAGGACCTCTCTGAAACATTGAGAGAGGCCTTTAAATAGCCAATGGAGGCCATTGCAGTGAAAACAAAGTGAGGACCGGCCTAAATGTCCTCACTTTGCAAAAAGGTCCTCACTCCAAAGGTTAAAAACTCACACTGGTCCTCACAAAGATAGCCATGCAAACACACACACACACACACACACACACACACACACACAGAGACAGGCACAGACACAGAGACGTAGGCTTATGGCAAGCCGTTTTAACATTTAATCATTTAAACCCACTAGTCTCTATTTTCATGCTACTAGTACTTATTTTTTAGATACTAGTATTTTTAGATACTAATATAGTATCTAATGAATAAGTACTAGTATCTTTTAAAAGGTACTAGTCCCTGAGGAATAAGCACTAGTATCTAAAGAATAGGCACTAGTACCTAAAGAATAAGCACTAGTCGCTAATGAATAAGTACTAGTACTTAATGGAATAGATACTAGTATCTAAAAAATAAGTACTAGTAGCATGAAAATAGAGACTAGTAGGTTAAAATGATTAAATGTTAAAACGGCTTGCCATATTGGCTCAGAGAGAGAGAGAGAGAGAAAATGACCATATTCAAACCAAAATATCTGACTTTCTGTTGTTCGGAGCTAATAACTGTAAATTAGAAAGTTGTTCGGCTTGAGGAGAAGAATATACACGCTGAGTTTTGTAACTGTAGGTAAAACTAAGTTATAACACACTTTATATGTCCTTATTAAGCCATGAAAATTCATTTCCTCGCCACGGCCAAACCGTTCGAGATATCAAAAGTCCGTCCGCAATTTAGCATCCTCAAAGTCTTGACATCATGCACACCGAGTTTGGCGATGATTGAATGAATTGCCTAGGAGTAGTACTTCAAATTCCACAGCAAGCGTTTTCCAAACAACCCATAATAGCCGACTTCCTGTTGGGCTGGCGTAAAACTTGACCGGGGGTAAGATGTTCGGCCCGATGAGATCTATATGTGTACTGAGTTTCATATTAATTCATGCAAGCGTGTTGGATATATGGACCAAATTGTCGGACCCCGTTCAAGAGGGCGCTGTTGAGCCCCCCTGCCACGCCCGGGTACCAGCTTCAGCCCGGCCCTGATGGCCGTGGGTTCTGACCTGTGTGCAAAATTTCAAGAGTTTTTGAGCACGTTAAGAGCCCCAAAAGCCCCTGAAACCTTGAAATCCATTAAAAGCAATAGACAAATCCCTCACACACAGAGACAGAGAGAGAGGGAGAGAAAATTCTCAGATACATCCACATTCAAACTTAAATATCTGACTTGCTGTTGTTTGGAGCTAATGACAGTTAATTAGAAAGTTGTCCGGCTTGATCTGAACAATATGCGTACCGAGTTTTATGATTGTAGGTAAAACTATATAACTAACACCCCCACTTTTGTCAAAAGGTGGCGCTACTGAGCCCCTGCACCATGCCCGTTTCTGAAACTTTGCACATGTCTACTGGCTAATAAATGTGATCTGTCTGTCGAGTTTCATGCAATTTTAAGCAATTTCAGGCATGCTAAGAGTCTCAAAAGCATCCAAAAAGAATATTAAAGTTTGATGCGTTTGATGCGTTGTCACGGCAACAGTATCTTAGATATCAATAATCCTTTCACAAGTCTACATCTGGCATGTGTTTACATTATACACATAAAGTTTGAAGCAAATCGGGTAAAAATAAGAGGGTGATTTCAAAGCATTTTGAAAGTGACACACTTCCTGCTGCTAGTTGGTGGCGCTATAACATTGACTCACAATAGTCACATCCATGTGATCGGACTCTTACAACGAACACACTGCTGAAGTTTCATCAAGATCAGTTAATGTATGCAGAAGTTATAACACACTTCCTGTTTCCATTATTCGCCATAAATTCGTTTCCTCACCACGGCCAAACCGTTCGAGATATCAAAAATCCCCTGGCAACTTTTCATCGTCAATCTCTTGACTTCATGCTGACCGAGTTTCGTGGCGATTGGTTGAATTCTCTAGGAGTAGTATATCGAATTCCATTGCATGCGTTTTCCAAACAAGCCTTAATAGCCGACTTCCTGTTGGGCTGGGGTAAAAAGTAAAAGTACAAAGGATATATGAACCGATGAGATCTATATGTGTACCGAGTTTCATAGTATTACATGCAAGCGTGTTTGATTTATGAACCAAGTTTTTGGACCCCGTTCCAGGGGGCGCTGTCAAACCCCCCTGCCACGCCCGGGTACCAGCTTCAGCCCGGCCCTGATGGCCGCCGGTTCTGACCCGTGTGCAAAGTTTCAAGAGTTTTTGAGCACGTTAAGGGGCCCAAAAGTGCGCTGAGAGTCTCAAAAGCATCCAAAAAGAATATTAAAGTTTGATGCATTGTCACGGCAACAGCATCTAAGATATCAACAATCCTTTCACAGGTCTACATCTGGCTTGTGTCTACATTATACACATCAAGTTTGAAGCAAATAGGGTAAAGCGTGTTGGATATATGGACCAAATTGTCGGACCCGTTCAAGGGGGCGCTGTCGAGCCCCCCTGCCACGCCCGGGTACCAGCTTCAGCCTGGCCCTGATGGCCGTGGGTTTTGTCCCGTGTGCAAAGTTTCAAGAGTTTTCGAGCACGTTAAGAACCCCAAAAGTGCCCGAAAGCATAAAAAAGCACGAAAAAGCTTAAAAAAAGGAATATTAATGTTTGATGCATTGCCATGGCAACAGTATCAAAGATATCAATAATCCTTTCACAGGTCTACATCTGGCGTGTGTCTACATTATGCACATGAAGTTTGAAGCAAATCGGGTAAAAATAAGAGGGTGATTTAAAAGCATTTTGAAAGTCACACACTTCCTGCTGCCAGTTGGTGGCGCTATAACTTTGACTCACAATAGTCACATCCATGTGATCGGGCTCTTACAACGAACACACTGCTGAAGTTTCATCAAGATCAGTTAATGTATGCAGTAGTCATAACACACTTCCTGTTTCACGTTTCTCGCCATAATTTCGTTTCCTCGCCACGGCCAAACCGTTCGAGATATCAAAAATCCCCTGGTAACTTTTCATCCTCAGTGTCTTGACTTCATGCTGACCGAGTTTCGTGCCGTGTGTTTGAATTCTCTAGGAGGAGTATTTCACATTCCATTGCATGCGTTTTCCAAACAAGCCTTAATAGCCGACTTCCTGTTGGGCTGGGGTAAAAAGTAAGAGCATGAAGTATATATGAACCGATGAGATCTATATGTGTACTGAGTTTCATATTATTACATGCAAGCGTGTTTGATTTATGGACCAAGTGTTCAAACCCCGTTCCAGGGGGCGCTGTCGAGCCCCCCTGCCACGGCCGGGTACCAGCTTCAGCCCGGCCCTGATGGCCGCGGGTTCTGAGATGTGTGCAAAGTTTCAAGAGTTTTCGAGCACGTTAAGGCCCCCAAAAGTGCCCAAAAGGTAGTAAAATAATAATAATAATAATAATAATAAATATAGCTGCGAGCAGCGATTACGGGCCCAAGCCGGTGGCACCGCAACCCCGGAGCCTATAAAGGCACCGGGGTGGCGGTACCACCGGCTTTGGCCCTTCATCGCTGCTCGCAGCTATATTTATATATATATATATATATATATATATATATATATATATATATATATAAAAAGCCGGTGGCACCGCCACCCTGGTGCCTTTAGGGTTATTGTGCACGACGTGCAAAACCGTAACTCCACTTTGACTGTCGAAAAGAAGTGTGCTGTAGAGCTTGCATCAGTGTGGGCTCTGCAAAAGTGTGCATCAAGGGCACATATCAACCCCAAAGTATGCGTGAGCAACCTTCTGAAACCTAAAATGAAAAATGAGACACCCTACGGTCTCATGGATTTAACGGACACATGAAATAAGTACACAAGACCGAAAATTCATATGAAGTGTGCCATCTGGGACAGGGCCTATGATCGTGAACCACAATAGCCACATATATGAGATAATTTAAATTTAGAATAATTTTTAATGTCATAGGTCAATATGTTTTGCAACACCTGTCAACCTGGTTTGTCTCTGCCTTTTCTGTTCTGCCCTGTTTGCCATTGTTCACCCTGCCTGTCTTGACAATTCTTAATAAAAAGCTGCAAATGGATTCCCCTGGCCTGACCCTGCCTCGTTACAACACATATGCTGCATCTGCTCGCTATCTGCCGAACGGCTCTGGTAGTTTCGCTTCAGCACTGATGATGTTGTAGGAATAGTGCGCTCTGGTTGGTCTGGATTATTCTGGATTTTTTATTTTATACAGAATTAAGTTATTTTTAATTCAGATGAGAATAAAGTTAGTGTTGATTAAAATGAAGGAAAACAAATATATTGATCTGAAATATAGCACATTCATTTTAAATTAATTTAGGTTCAATTACCAAACATACAATCTTAATTTAATTTAAAGCAAACAATACATATGGGTTTTAATTTTTTTTAAACATGTATTTATTTATATATATATATATATATATATCCAAAAAGACAAGGCCTTAAACTTAAATTTGAACAAGGGTTAAACTCTTGTCACTGTAACACACACACACACACACACACACACACACACACACACACACACTCACACACACACACATGCAGTTTAAAAGCAAAACAAATATTTACCCAACCCCATTTAAAAACAGTCTGTGAGTGCCATCTTTTGGACATTGATCATATTGCATAGGTTTTCATTTTGTGTCCTCAAACAGAGCACTAATTTGTTTATTTTTAAGTTACACATTCTACATGTATTAAAATAGAAAATAATTTTTTTTTTTTTATGGTAGTATTTTATACAAAAAATTATAATTCTGATGAGAATAAAGTTAGTGTGGATAAAAAAATTTAAGGAAAACATATATATATTGATCTAATATAGCACATTCATTTTAAATTTATTCAGCTTGAATCACCAAACATACAATATTCATCTTATTTAAAGCAAACAATATATTTAAAAGATATGTTCTATGCATATTTTGTCATTTTAATTAAAAAAATATCCATAAAGTGCTATGCAAAAAGACAAGGCCTTAGATATTTATTTATCCTTTTAATGCAGGACTAATTTTAAACTTAAATTAAGTGCACGGTCATTCATAACGGTGCGCGTTCACGGCGAGGATGGAGCAGAACAAAGCAAACGTTTTTTAGTTCATTCTCCCATAGCAAATAATGGAAAACGCTCGCTCTGCTCTGGACGTAAGTATTTTATTTTCATTTTAGCGATTTAAATGCGCTAATTTTGAAATGAGAATTTTTATATATATAAAGACACAGATAATATTACTTGCCTGACCTGATTAGAACATTGAAAAAAAATTTTAAAAATAACTAGGGAATCACTAAACCGAGAGAATTATTATGATTTGATGATACACTCAAAATATTCCACAACAAATTCTTTAAATGTAATGATATTCAGAACAGAACACGAATAAAAAAATAACTATAATCAAGCCAAAACTAAATAATTTTAAACAAAAGTAAAAGTAAGTGGTTTTGGGCTCACGTAAATCTCTCTTTAGAATCAAAATGTTGCAACATTTGCGATGTATTTGGATGCTAAACTATTCTTTATTATAGGCTTTGTACTTCACTCACGTTACAATATCGACGGAAAAAATCATCCTCTTCACTTGTGCAAAAACGTGCTTGGTAACATCACAGTGGAGCGGTTGCTTACGCGGGCACGGGCGCGATCGAACTGTGTGTGTGTGCTTGTATGTGTGAGAGAGAGAGAGAGGCGGGCGCGATCGAACTGTGCGTGTGTTTGTGTGTGCGTGTGTGTGAGAGAGAGAGACGCAGGCGCGATCAAAGTGTATGTGTGTGCGTGTGGGAGAGAGGCGCGGGCGCGATCGTACTGTGTGTTGTGTGTGTGTGTGTGTGTGTGTGTGTGTGTGTGTGTGTGTCTGCGCGCGCGCGCGTGTGTGTGAGAGAGAGAGGCGCGCGCGATCGAACAGTGGAAACATAGGCTACTCTCATTTTGTTCCAGGACATCATTCAAACTGCAAACTGTTTACTTATATTTGTGTACACTCCTATTTTTTACAGTCTATGGTGCAATAAAACACAAAATCCTCAGTCACATATATCTAATATATTTATTTAGAAATATTATTTTGAACACAAGAGGGCAGTATAGCCCTATCTATGATTTTGTGTTTACACTATCACCCGAAGAGAATCCCCCTCCCCCTCCCCCTCCCCCTCCCCCTCCCCCTCCCCACACAGACACACACATACACACACACAGAATGGCAGCAGACACTCTATCTGTCAGAGAGAGGGAGAGAAAATTCTCAGAATCCACATTCAAACCACAATATCTTACTTTCTGTTGGTTGGAGCTAATGATTATAAATTAGAAAGTTGTTCAGCTTGATGAGAACAATATCTATGGTGAGTTTTGTAACTGTAGGTAAAACTAACTATGTTATAACACACTTTATGTGTCCTTTTTTTGTCATAAATTCGTTTCATCACCACGACCAAACCGTTCGAGATATCAAAAATCCGTTCGCAATTTAGCATCCTCAATGTCTTGACTTCACGCACAACAAGTTTGATAGCTATCGAATGAATTCCCTAGGAGGAGTACTTCGTTTTCCAGAGGATGAGTTTCCAAACAACCCATAATAACTGACTTCCTGTTGGGCTGACGTAAAACTTAGAGCACGAAAGTTGTTCGGCCCGATGAGATCTATAAGTGTACCAAGTTTCATATTAATACATGCAAGCGTGTTTGATATATGGACAAGTGTTCGAATCCCATTCCAGGGGGCGCTGTCGAGCCCCCCTGCCACGCCCGGGTACCAGCTTCAGCCCGGCCCTGATGGCCGCGGGTTCTGACCCGTGTCCAAAGTTTCAAGAGTTTTCGAGCATGTTAAGGCCCCCAAAAGCCCCTGAAACCTTGAAAAACAATAATTAAAAGCATTCTCACTCAACAGAGAAATCCCCCTCCCCTCACAGACACAGAGGTATGCAGAGAGAGGGAGAGAGGGACAGAAAATTTTCCAAAACATCCACATTCAAACCAAAATATCTGACTTCCTGTTGTTCAGAGCTAATAACTGTAAATTAGAAAGTTGTCCGGCTTGATCCGAACAACATACGTACCGAGTTTTATGATTGTAGGTAAAACTATAAAACGAACCCTCCCACTTTTGTCAAAAGGTGGCGCTACTGAGCCCCTGCACCACGCACGTTTCTGAAACTTTGCACATGTCTACTGGCTAATAAATGTGATGTGTCTGTCGAGTTTCATGCAATTTCAAGCATGCTAAGAGTCTCAAAACCATCCAAAAAGAATTTTAAAGTTTGATGCGTTGCTACGGCAACCGTATCAAAGATATCAAGAATCCATTCACAGGTCTACATCTGCCGTGTATTTACATTATAGTAATGAAGTTTGAAGTAAATCGGGTAAAAATAAGAGGGCGATTTCAAAGCATTTTGAAAGTGACACACTTCCTGCTGCCAGTTGGTGGCGCTATAACTTTGACTCACAATAGTCACATCCATGTGATCGGCCTTTTACAGCAAACACACTGCTGAAGTTTCATCAAGATCAGTTAATGTATGCAGAAGTTATAACACACGTCCTGTTTCACGTTTCTCGCCATAATTTCGTTTCCTCGCCACGGCCAAACCGTTTGAGATATCAAAAATCCCCTGGCAATTTTTCATCCTCAGTGTCTTGACTTCACGCTGACCGAGTTTCGTGCCGTGTGTTTGAATTCTCTAGGAGGAGTATTTCAAATTCCATTGCATATGTTTTCCAAACAACCCTTAATAGACGACTTCCTGTTGGGCTGGGGTAAAAAGTAAGAGTATGAAGTATATATGAATCGATGAGATCTATATGTGTACCGAGTTTCATATTATTACATGCAAGCGTGTTTGATTTATGGACCAAGTTTTCGGACCGCGTTCCAGGGGGCGCTGTCGAGCCCCCCTGCCACGCCCGGGTACCATCTTCAGCTCGGCCCTGATGGCCGCGGGTTCTGACATGTGTGCAAAGTTTCAAGAGTTTTTGAGCATCTTAAGGGCCCCAAAAGTGCCCAAAAGGTAGTAAGAAAAATAATAATAATAAAGAAAAAAAGAAAAAAAAATAATCCTAAGGAAAACAATAGGGCCTTCGCCTTTTCAAGGCTTGGGCCCTAATAATCCTAAATAATAATCCTTAGGAAAACAATAGGGCCTTCGCCTTTTCAGGCTTGGGCCCTAATAATAAACAGAGCAATTCCAAGAGGGTCCTCACACCATCGGTGCTCGGGCCCTAATAATAATAATAATAATAAACAGAGCAATTCCAAGAGGGTCCTCACACCATCGACAATTGACACTTTATGTTGAACTCTTCATTGTTTTGGCCAAGGTTATTGAGAGTTGGACTGTTTTCTAATAGTCAGGGTTTCCAATGTTCTGAATGTACTTGAAAGTATTGTGTTTTACTTTAAAAAACATAGTTTACAGAAGGTCTACCTACATATAGGCTACCTGAATTTCTGAAATGTACTATATTTCTAAATATGCTATTGCAACACTTAATGGCAAAAATTGCACTGGTCTGCTGGACTTGGTTAAATAAAAATAAACTATTTTGTTGCTCAAGCTTATGTATTCAGTCATTATTCAATGGTATACTAAAAATCCATATGAAAAAAAAAAACTTCTCACTGTTCTCAGGTCAAATATTTATGCGATTAAAATGCGATTAATTTCGATTAATTAATTACAAAGCCTCTAATTAATTAGATTAATTTTTTTAATCGAGTCCCGGCCCTAATTATTATATATAATTTGATTAAATTATTTAGAAAATAGTAAAGCTACAAATTAAAACCCTGAGCTAGACAGTGTTAACATTGAAGGCTACTTAGACGTACAGGTACTGGCGTGTGTCAATGCAGCATCATGCAAAAATAAAGGTTTACAGTAGCGGACATGACTGTTAATCCTTTATTCTTAGTGACTCATGATAGATTTATTGTGTGTCTTTCCTAGAGAATGGGCAGATTGTACGTTTGTGAGATAAACAACAAAGTAGCACTGGTATTACAAAACATTCAGTGCCAATCAAATAGATGTGATAAGTATACTGTTTGTAAAAAAAAAAATATATATATATTACTGACTTTAAAGCATTTAATTTATAGGCCTACTTAAACATAACAAAATTAGGCTATTTAGGGTTTTGTGTCAATTTCATCTGTATAGCTGCTCAATTCATTTGTCAGTCACTACTGGAGGTGTCACAACATATGGTGACATGTTCTGTGATGATGTCAGTGACACATGTCACTATCATCATGGCACAACCTATGGTTTTACATAGCATGTCCTGTTAGACATTTTGCGTGGGCTGTTTAATGTGTGAAACATCTTCAGTGCAAAATGTAATTTTTATAGTTAGTTCCTTGATGTTAATATTACAAATGCCCCTAAGTTTTTCCATTTTGCATTAATGTCTGCATTAAACTTCAAATATTACTGAGCCGGCATTAGTAATACCAGTTAAATTTAGTCAACATGTAGTGCTGTCAAACGATTAAAATATTTAATCGCGATTAATCGCATTAATGTCATAGTTAACACGCGATTAATCGCATTTAATCGCACATTTTTATCTATTCTAAATGTCTCTTGATTTCTTTTTGTCCCATTATTTTTTCTCATTTTAATGCTCTTATCAACATGGAAAAGTGGATCGGCTTGCTTTGTGCAAATGTTTTTTATTGAAAACAATATTGGCATATATACTGTTCAATTTCACACTAAAACATTCTCACTTGGAGCAAATAATCTCTCACACAATGTAACACTGTCCATCAATTAAAGGGTGAAAGAAATACTGACGAGGTCCTGATATTGACGAGGGGGCGAAGAATTCGCATCCGCTGTGTGTGTGTGTGTGTGTGTGTGTGTGCTTGGCCATCATCAAGTGGTATTTCAGACTGGACGTGCTGCGATGATGATAGCTCAGTTCACAACGACAAAACACACAGATCACTTTGGTCTTGTCAATGGAACCATTTGGCAACTTTTTAAAAGTAAACTTTCAATTCAGAATTTTATTGGCATCCATTTCGGCGTCTCGCGCTCGTCATCCACTCAAAACTGGACGTTTTGAACGTTCCTATAACATTCAGAAATAACGTTTTTATAACTTAATGGGAACGTTATGAAAACGTTCTTATAACCTAAAATTGTTAGCTGGGGAAGAGGAGAGATTCGCGATTGCACTGACTGAACACGTTTTAAGTGCAGGCATATTCTCTGAGCGAGCCCAGAGAAAATTCTTACAAGAGCAGCGTGTATCTGAGAGCGCGCGAGGCGCGACTCGAGCAGAGAGATTCGCACTCGCGCATCCGGCTCGCAAGCCCAAACAAGTGTGTGCGGCGTGCCTGTTGTTTTGTTTCCGGTCTAGCTAGATCCGCTTGCGCTTTCAAAACGTCCTCGCGCGGCACAAGCCATTGAAATGAATGGGTTTCATAGCGCAGCGCCGCGTCCTGGTGCAAAAGCATGTGAAAAAAAACGACAAAGTTTGCTAGGCCAAAAAGACTGTTAATCGCGCGATAAAAAATTAATGCCGTTAAAATGGGTTTGCGTTAACGCCGTTAATAACGCGTTTAACTGACAGCCCTATCAACATGTAATTCAAATATTTTATGTGAATAGTAACTGTAAAGATATAATAGCGTGTAATTGAATATAAATGTATGACATTTGTTACAGGATTAAAAAATTCAAGTAAAATGTGTGTCTCTGTAGAACATTCTTGTTATCTATCAACACTGAGGTTTCTTTGTTTATTTCTTCATTTTTAATGTGGAAATTTAAAGTCATATAATGTATAACAGAGATATATTTACTAAATATTTTTTCTTACGTTTCAATTGGTATGTTTGTTTAAAAGACCATATTGGGCATGATGTGGCATAGAGTGTTTTTTCAAGAAATTAAAATTGGGAAAATGTATTTATAATTTAAATAAGGGAAGGAAAATCAGTCTTCATTGTTATAAATATAATATAAAATAAAAAAACATAGTTTTACCACTAGATGTCAGTATAACCAAGTAAAACAAGGTTGTGCAATCTGTAGTTGGTTTGAGAAGTGTTTTCAGATGTATGGTTAATTTGGGGGATTCAAAGCATGACTATACTGACTATCTTTGGTTTTTAGTGTATTTCCATTATCTATTATACAATGTTTATTTTAAAGCATAAATACCAAGTAGGTTAATGTTATTGTCTTTGTTTGTAGAATTAATTCTGTTCTGTTTGGGTATTATGATTAGCTGGGGTGTCCTACCTATATAGTTAACAATTTAGTAACAAAACATAATAAATAATATAGTTATGTAGATTAACATTGAAACATTTTACAATCAAATTAACTGAATGCTTGGATATTTATTACATCTTTGCATATATGTGTATTTGTAAAAACACAGAATGTCAAATGTAAATATCATTCATTGCTTTGTTGTAATGTGATTTAACACTAATTTATGTTTTTATTGCTTTGTTGTAATGTGATTTAACACTAATTGATGTTTTTATTTTTTTTTATGTTCTTTATTTACTAGAATGCAGTAATGTGTAAGTTAATTTATCTTGTGTTTTTGTGTGTACAGATGCCACGCACAAAGCAAGCTCGGCGCTCCCAGGTAGCGAAGAAGAGGATGGCGGACCGGATGGATGCTGATGCTGAAGAGGCTCTGCCACCTCTTAAAAAATTGGCAGAAGATCCAAAGTCTGATCCAAACTACTGTGAACTAAACTTTGAACTGTTTAAGCAAGATACTAATATGACCATGAAAGCTGTTTCTGATTTGTGTCCACAGAAATCGTACATCAGAGGCTCTTTCCATCAGGCAGCAAAGTGTTTTGGTGTCAATAGCGGCAGGCAATGTGCAGCAAACAGTTTAACTGCAATTTTGATGTGTGTAAAGACTAAGGGGCGGATCTAATCCGTGGGGAATTTTGCATATCATAGTTAATAATTGGTAATTAACCATTATTCATACAATTTTGGATTAGATCAGTCTTACATTAAATTTAATCTCCCTCTAAGGGAGGATCTGTCCTTTTACCTGCATGCATACGTGTATCCTTGCATTTCAACTACAAGTTGATTGCATAGATCACGTTTTACAGACAGGTAAAATTTAATTAGCTCAATTGTCAGATTAATATTGGGGGAATCCCACATATCATCTTACTTCATAGGATTTCAGGAAACGCAATTCTCTGGCCAGAAGAACTGGGTTTTCTGCCCTATAAACACATACTCTTTAAAGTATCTTTAATTTATAAAGCTGTAGCTTGATCTAGTCATTTCAGAGACCTGGAGTATGAGCAGACACAGTAACATCAATCAAAATGAATATAATGGATTTAATAAAGGCATGTCTACTTATATATTTACTACGGTACAGGAATATATATATATTTACAAACAAAAAGGACATAAACAACACGATAAGACATCAATGAACGAGAAAGTGCGTGAGATATAGAGATATGGATAAATTACACGCGTGAGAGCGGGTAAGAGAGAGAGAAATAGGGTTACGTTCACCTAGACAGTCAACTTTCCTGAAACAACACGAAAACACATTCTTAATGCTCTGAAAACAGGGTAACCCAAATTTACTTGCATGTGGAAGGGTTCTCTCATGTGTTGCTGCGTTCCTTGAGCGGCCTGCATGGTCTAGCCGCGTTTTGGACGGCAGATCTTTTGTTCTCCGTGCGCGTGCGGCCCGCATGGTTTAGCTGCGTGCGTGAGCTGAGTCCTTGGTTCCGTGGAGTCACGTGATGCGGCGCGAGTCTTTGAACAGCGGTCGGAAGACTTTTAGGTCACGTTACCAACGGAAATAGTTCGGCTCAGGTCATTTCACTTCGTGGAAGTGAAACAAGTTGAATACAGAAAACAGATTTTAGGCTAGAAAGTAAAGAAAAGATCCAGGATATGATCTGATCCCCCGAGGGGACCTCCGCGTGAATTACATGTTTCTGACGTGCTGGAAAGTTCAACAGAGAGCTGGGCGGAGCCGCGCTCCTACATTTATCACCTTGTAGAATTCCATCCCCTTCCTGTTCACTGGGCCAATCGGGGAATGGATGTTGCACGCGGGAACCCTCGGTTTATTGTCCTTTGTTTGAGAGAACGTGCCCCTCGTGGAACAGGGGTGTGTTCAAGGAGGGTGTATAGTTTAACAGTTTGAATCTTCAATGGCGGTAAAACCTATTAAAAATACACTTTACTTTATATCTCTGTGCATATTCAGATAGCCCGTTCCATGAGCATTTTAGAGGTGTCAAACACATCAAATGAAAGTCAAAGGAAAAATACAGAGGTATTTAAAATGCATAAAGAAGGTATTTCTAATGTCTATTTATGCCGTGGCCAAACAAAGATATTTCACTGTGACATGGGGAAAAACACATACATTTAACAAAATATATTTAATGGTTTTTATGTCTTTACACAACAGAAATGTCCGTCTCTTTGTTCAGAGACATTCTGCGACATTCCGATGGGTTATAAATTCTCGTAACAGGAGCTTCCCTCGTGTGTTGGGGGAGGGAAGGGCTCGTGTGTGTGTGTGTGTGTAAAATTCAGTCTTTCGGTGCCTGAAGGTTTTGGGACTTTAGCACGGATATTTTTATTTATTCAGATTCACTCTTAGCCCAGTCCCTACAATATCCCCCTTTTTGTCTGATGAAGTCCCTGTGTGGACTTAATCGGACAACAACCATCACAGTGGACGGATGACAGGTGAATCATGATGATAGGGTAGCAGGTGCTCTCGAGCCGAGGCTGAGGGCTCAGCTTGATTAAGTTTGACGCAGCCTCCAGCGTGGTAGCCTCTTCCTGAGGGTCTCATGGGCTTGGCTGTAGATGTTCGCATCTCGTTGAGCCTCCTGTGCAGGATGTGTGTCGGAGTGTGTCTGATAGAGGTACTCAGCGTAGGATCGGCCGCAGTCCAGGATAGGACAGCAGGTGAGGCTTAAGGCGGGCAGTTGAGACACAGCTTGGAGGGCTATGTTGATGGGAACAAGGTCAGTTCAGCTGGGCCCCCCCTTTTCGCAGTCCACAATTCCCGTTCTGGTTGGTGCTTTTCGCTTAGAAGAGGATACGATGCCAGGTCGTCGAGGTGAAGGATGGCACCTTCGATGCTTGGATTACATGCTCTGGTCGGACAAGGTGACACCGGTGTCAGTGTCATTCTGGTCGTAAGTGAGTGCAACTGTGCGCACAGGAGTGTTAAGGAGTCCCCCTTTCACATACAATCTCTGCGTGGGTCTCGGTGACCTGAGTGCGAGGCTTGGCTTTAGCAGGGCAGCGTGTGCCGCTGATCTGCAGCCCGCAGATTCCGTCAGTGTTGTCTGTGAGGAAAGGTTTGTTAGGGGCAGAGATACTGAATGTCTTTGGTCAATGTGCACATGTCCGGATTCGGAGCTGGGGCAGCTTTGTGTCGCTGTCGTGTGAGGCATCCACGTCCAGCGTGCATATCTTGAAGTGAGTGTTACTTTTCAAAATCTGGCATTGACAATGTTCTTGAGCTTCGGCTTGACTCTAGGATGGGCAAGTTCAGGAGAAAACCCCCTTTTCTCTGCTTGTGGTCGACGCAGAGTGGGATGGCACTACCCAGCGAGTAGGCAAAGTGTATTTGTAGAGAGTCCGTTGGCGTGGTGATGGCGGAGGCCAGCACGGTTTGCACGAGGCTTAAGTCCTCTGTCCATCGGGCATCTACCCAGCTGTATTGTGTTGTTGCGCTGGGGTAGTGTGCTCTGTAGACGTTGCGAGGATCAGGTGGCACGTACACTTTCTGAGTGTGGGTCCGGCCATTGGTGATGAGGAGTCCTGGTGGTTCCTTTAGGACGATGACTGGTGCCGGACCTGGTGAGATGTCCGATTGCGGCTGCTCTCTGGTTGGCTGGAGGCACAGGATGGCGAAGCACAGCAGCATCCTGGTAAAAGTGAAAGAGAGAGAGAAAGAGAAAGGGAGGAAAAAAAAAATTGGCGAGTGTCGTCCTTGGTTGGCTGGGACTTCGCTTTGAGGATGCCGGTATGCCACTTGCTTCGGTGTCTTGCAAGTGTCTCTGGTGCTGCGTCATGAGCATACATTCACATGTGCATGACCCCCCTTTTGCACTGTGGCACCACAAGCTGTGGCGCAGTGATGGCCTCAGGTGCAGAACGCTGAATGTTGTCTTGTGCACGTAGCATGTGCCAGGTGTATAGCGGGTGTTTGGGGCACCGGTTGTCGGTGGGTCTAGACAGCGTGCTAGGGTGGTTGGAGGGGTCTAAGTGGTGGTGACTCCCAATGTTCATGAAGTTATGGTCTTTGGCGAGCTGGAAGGTGCATGGTAGCGAACTTGAACCTTGACTTGGTGTTGAGGCTGTGTACCCCTGGATGGCTGCTGGAGTTCTATGAACTCTGTGACCTTAGAGTCTGGCTTTGTTGTAGTTCTTGTTACCTCTATGACCGGCCAGTCTGGCTTTGGTAACCTGTGTGACTGGAGGGGGGAGGGGTTCTTGAACTTGGGCCCAGACTGTCAGGTGTTTGAAGTCTAGTAAAGGCTCAAAGCGCACTAGCAGATCTTTGCCAATCAGAAAGGGGTAAGTGTCCATTTGTGAGATGTACACAGGGTGTTTCAGACTAAAAGAACCAATTGTCAGGTGAATGTGAGCTACCTGTTTGAGCCGGATGTCGTTCTGGCTGTATGACTGCACAGTCAGCTCGCATGTTTGAGATGTAAGAGTTCGATTTTGTTTCTCAGAGTCTTTCAAAGAGTTTCCGGGCCATACCCTGTTTGATCATGTGCCCGAGGAGTCTTGGCGTCGGGGCTGGTGTGGTGATCGACGGGCGGTTAGGGCCGGTCTTGTGTAGTTCTTTGCGGAGACAGACAAAGCAGCATTTCTTGGTCTTTTGGGATTTTGGTCCCAGTCGTGGGAAGTTGTCAGCTGTGTTAGCTCTGTGGTCTGTTGTTGACAAGCAGTGTTCTGTGTGCCTGTTGCAGGTTTTATGCTGAGGCATAGGATGTCGTGTTCGTCCCTCTTGTTGTCTTTGTAAAGTCTTTTGTGAAGAAGCTTTTTAAGCAACTTCAGGCTCTTGGCTGTCTCGGACATGGCAGCACTGTTTTCGTCTGATGTGTGTTCAGACTTGTGCTGACCAGTGGCAGGTCGAGAGGGGTTCCGCTCTGGGTTGTTGAGGTCAGGCTAAGCAGGGGCTCTGTGACATTTTGGCACACTTGTGGTGAGTGACTAATGCATGGCCCTAAAAGTATAGAACTACTGCTTAATGGGTTCGCTAGAGATGTAGCCTAAAGCTAAGTGTCTCTTGTTTCCTTATAAGCTTAGGTGTGAGCATTAGGAGGCTAAGACTTGTGTGGTTCTGAGAGTATTTCCTGGAGAGGGCATAGCCGAGATAAAATAAATGACTTAAGATGGTTCTTATGACTTAATTATTTCTCTGGACTTAACTGGGGGGGGTCACTACGGCTTGACGAAGTGAAGGATAAGAGGGAAATGGACAGCTTTCTCATTTGAATTCTGCTTATTATCAATCCTTAGGATTATAGTTGTGCCCTAGTAAATTGTTGAAATTACTTGTGCTGCAGGGTCACGAAATGAGTGCACTGGTTGAAACTAAGCCAAAATAACAAATAAGGGTGTCTCTGTTTCCTTTCTGGGCCCTATGGGAAATGGAACCACATTTGAACAAGAGAGGAAATTAAATTAAATCATATAGATGACTGATTAGCCAAGGGAACAGCTGACTGCTATTATTATCACAGTCAAAGAAATGAAATAATTAACGAGAAGAAAAAAAAAAATTTAAAGCAAGAGGGAATAAAGTGATCAAAACACCGGGAATGATCGGTTTAGTCACCTGCCGATGAAAATTCCTATTGCTATATGAATTATTCTCTAGCTACACAGTTTACATGTAGTTAAACGTAAGTTTAATTTACAGGGCATCTGCAAAGTTAGCCTTCGACGGTTAGTAAGGACGATGCCTACACTAGTGAAGGTGAACTTTAGCTGCAAAGAATTGTAAACACGGAAAGTGAATAATTAGAAACCCTAACTGGTGTTAAAGAAAACATTCTAGAATAGTTTGCATTGTGTGAACACAAGCGGTGATTCAGGGCTCAAGTAAATTATGCTAACTGCTAAATGTAGAAGTTATGTAGCTTAGCCTAAGCTGGATGGAGGCTAGGTTAGGTTAGCGTAGCGTAAGCTAGCTGGATGCTATGTTAGTTTAGCTTAGCGTAAGCGGGAGGGATGCTAGGTTAGCTTAGGCAACTAGGCTGGTTTGTTTACAAAGTGACATCACAAGTTAGCACTTCCGGTGACAAGGCGTTGTCATGGGAACCAGAGCATGTCAGACCATTCAACAGTCCCTAAAGAATGTCTGTACATTTTACATGAATTATGCATGTTTAAACGGGTTAACAGGATGCACCTATATTTTAAGTCTTTCTAGGACTTGGTGTTACATTAAGTAAAATGCAGATGAGTTTTGGCATTAGCTAATTAGCTAACTCTTCTCTTTATTTTACGTAGCTTATTCTATTTGTTTACAGAGTAAGGAAATAGATTTGCTGTAAGTCAAAGCTTGTCTAAGCATATATGGTTACGTCCCTCTCGTGCACGAATGCTGACTTCTCAGCGAGTAACAGTTTTGATCGCTAGGTAGCTCTCTGCTTGTAGATGCAGCAAAAAATTTAGGTGAATTACATCAATCTAACAATAATTTGTAAGGCCTTTACATTTGTAGACACCCAGGTCTACCTAGATATAACTCTGTCCTGAGCTTTCTTTGTTAGACACAGGTTTAGTCATACTACCATTTGGATTTCCTTTTAATCAAAGCATAATAGATATCGGTACAGTTTACAAGCTGCTGAGATGAGGTTTCTTTGTCAAACAGACTTACGCTTTTACTGCTGAACATGCTACTTTTACTTTTAGTTGGAAATCTAAGGCTATTTTACTTAGAGTAGAGATGTCAATTCCAGCTATCGTTTTATCTGCATTTAGACAGGCCAGCGATCAAAGATGTGTAGTGCACGTTGTGTTCTGGTTGGATCGCAACGATCAAAAGCACGCCCGTAGGTTAACAGTAGTTTAAAACTGTGGTGGTTCTCCTACACCCTGGCGTTAAGGTGACGTATGCCCTATTTGGAGCTAGCGTTTCTTGTAACAAGACATTGTCATGGAAACTAATGTACAGCAGTGCATTTTTCAAGAAGTATCTAGAAACTGTTTGTTTCAAAGGGGTCGTGTATAGTCTGTTGGTTGTCGAGGCTTGCACGTCCATTTAAGATTCCTTTAAATCAGTAAAATTCTAAGTTTACTAATGCTGAGTCTTGCAATTCTTTGAGCACACCTTTTCATCTACTTTTAAAAGTTCTATGTCCTATGCTGATCAGGGACCTTTTTAGCAGAGTCTTGCACTGTGTTCGTGCAGTGTCTTCTGGTTTTGCAGTTCAAAATCATTGGGGTTTTGGACCCAGCTGTGGGAAACTGTGCTGTCTCACTCAGGCTGTGCAGCTGTCAGCTGTGGTGGCTGTGTGCTGCTGTCACTTTGTGACAGTTTGCTCTGTGTGCCTGTTGTAGGTCTTACTCTCAGGCATAGGATGTCAGGAAAGTCTTTGTGAAGAAGCTTTTCAGCGACTCCAGGGTCTCGGCTGGTGATGTTTTGAACAGTGTTCAGAGACCGAGTATATCGTGGGGGTTGTCAAAGTCTTTTCGGACACAGTCTTTTACTTGTTGCAAGCTTCTCATAGCTGTTGAGTAGTCATGCTATGTGGGCAGGCCAGGAGCCTAGGTGATGACTCATTGTGGGGTGCAGATTTCGAATAATCTGTCCCACGCGGTGACGTTGGTAACAGTTTTTAAGTGAAAGTCAATGTCTTGTAGGTAGGCATGCACGTTGTGGCCTCCTGCAGGGTTCGGAGTGAACGTAGGGAGGTTTCTCGCCAGCTTGTTAAGTCTTTTGGGAGCCCTGCCGTTGTAAGTAGCAGGGGCTCTCCTGGAAAGGCTCTTCTCCCCTCGCTGCTGACGGGGGTTCTTGTGGGCTGGCTGGTGATGTTTTGAACAGTGGGCTTTCACCCCCCCTTTTTAGCTCTGTGTTGTAGGCTGACAGGTGCGGACCAGCTGGTCAAGGGGAAACTTTGTGGTGTGCGTTTCCCCTTCCCGGTCATTCTGTAGTCTATAAGTGTTTCAGCTCTCTGTGAACAATGTCAATTTCGCATTTGATATTGTCTTTGTGCTGAATGAGTTCATGGATTTCAGCTCGGGCCGCTTGTAAGTGTTTTACACAGGCCTTTGCTTTAGTGTCTCTTTCTTTAGTTCAGTCTCTGCTGAACGAGCTTGTGGATGGTATCGCGGGCCTCTTGCGGGTTTTTTTTTTCCCGCAGGCCCTGGCTTTCGAGTCTCTTTTAGTTCAGCCTCTGCTCTTTGCAAAGGGGGCTTCACTTTTGTCGGAGTTTCTCGTTGAGTACCACTCTGGTTGTTTTCTCTGAATGCTCTCTTCGGTCTGTGTGCCGATGAAGATCAGACAGGGCAGTTTGAAGTCTTTCCACTTCCTTCTGTAGCTCGGGGTCGTTGTCGTCCTAGGCTTGCATCCTTAGCGTTGCAACTTCGTGCTCCAGGGCGAGGCGGCTCCTTTCACGGAGACGTGCTTGTGCGATGAGCTGGCAAGCGAGGGTTTGGACGTGTCTGGCCGGTCTTTGTCGTGGGAGCTTTGGCTTGGTTTGTGCGCCATCAGCTTGTCCACGTCGGCGCTGCTCTTGGCTTTGGAGCTCCGAGTCGCTGGCGACCTTGGGCAGGAATGGAGGTGTCATGAATCTCAGCCATGTCTCCAGGTTGTCCCAGCGGTTGTGGGACTGTAGGGCCGGAACATACTGGTTTCGACTGTGGGCGAGAGGAACACAACACACACAGAGAGACCAAGCAAGTTTGTTCTACGTTTAACGAGCTATAATACAGGCTATGCCGTGTATGAAAATTTTGGTTAACTGATGCAGACAGTTAACCCGTTCGGTGGGACAATTTGGGTAGGTCAGCATGGGCCTGAATAAAAATTTTTGACGTGGCGGTAGCTTCGGGGTAACCTGTTGATGCTAACGGCTTGGCTGTCAAACTATTATTCAGCTTTCCTTGGTGTCTCAGATAGGTTCTGTCTCTAGGTGAACTGAAAGGAACAGAGCACAACAGAAAAAGAGCAATGGCAAGATAGCAAAGTTTGAAGTAACATGCAACCATCAAAGATGGAAAGGTTTGTAATGAAATGGCGTTAATAGTACATAGGGAGTGTTACAGGGGAAGAGGAGGCCTAAGCCTGCGGTTTATGGCTCGGAGAGGAGGAGGGAGCCAAACACTTCAGTGACCGGGGGAATCTCTAGATTCTGTGGCCAATACTAAGTGGATGGATTTAATACCTTTTCTAGTTTGCCTGGGGTGAAAGGTCATTCGGGTTGGAGTCAGCACTGTGGTTGGTCTTTCTGTCGTTCCCCAAACACTTGACAGCAGTGTCCCGGGCCCTTCCGTATATCTGTACCGATGTGCGCCCTCTTACGCTACTTGACTTTGAACACAACCGGCAGTGCCAAGTTGGTGAGGTTGTTTTGCGGGCCGCACCAACGGAGAGATACAGAAAAGTCCGAGACTCGTGCTCAGTCAGCGCTGGTGACGCAGGTCAGACGAGCCAGCGTGCTGGACGCCAAGCAGAGATGACTGTCAAATCACCACAGCACGAGAGAAATTTCTACCTACAAACACAAAACAGGATGAAGGACAAGTGAACCTCAACGTGAATTAAAGCTCTCTCTATCTAAATCAAATTGAGTGTCTATTTTTGTAGAAAAATCATCAAGGGCAACGGCTTTACTAAAATTATGGTACAAACAAAAAGGGAATTATGACAATGTTAATTATCAGAACAACCTAGCCTCCATTTGGAGAAGAGATTAAGTGCAGCAGGAAGAGCACAGGAGGAAGCAAGCTGTAGTGGAGCGTTTGGGCCACAAAGGGTTTGGGCCACTTCCTCTTAGTGGTCAACCTGGCTGACAGAGAACTTGCTTTAGATTGCATTCAAACTGGCTTAAATACAATTCAAATCAAGCGTATGCATAGATGTTAAGTAACTTCTAGAATTGTAGGGATACAGTTGTCATAACGTATCAAATCAAAATTATTAAAAATAATTTGAAAAAGGAAATATAGAAATAAAGCCATAAAATCATTCCCAACAGGAAAGGAGACTTAATTCAAATTAATCGTGAAATTTGTTTGTTCCAAACCAAATTTGAATAAGTGTAGGAAATTAAAGGTTGGCATTATACTTGATGATGATCACGACTACGGTGAGGTATCAGTGATAATAACCAAAATAAACCAACTGGGATAGAGCCACTTCAAAACAGAATAAGAGTAGAAAGTACGACATGAGCTGACTTAGCAGGGGATGGCCATTAGGGGGCCGCACTCCTCCTAAGTGATCATCAGAAACTGCTAATACTTTATTTTGAATTTAAATTCAAATGTGGTTTGAACCAAATTCAAAATAAGCGTACACAGTCAGGAGTGACATCATGTTAGTAACACTGGAACTTGCACATGCATTGAAAGTTAGAGAAACACTTTCAGAAATTCACTGGAAAAATCTGAAATTGTGACGAGAGAAATTGTTTAGGAAAGGATGACCTTGTTACTAGTGTCCACACGGGGGCGACATTTCGTTCATGCAGGATGAAGTCAGGGGGCAGTGCGTAATTCTAGAACTGTCAAGCACTTAGGCCTAAGGGCTGCCCTCTAGTGTTTGTCAGCGGAATAACAACCAGCCTGCTTCCATGTGTGATTCAAATTTGAGCGTGCAGACGCTTCGTTTTCTGTAGCGATCACACTTATCAAACGAAATCTCAGTGGATTTTTGGTGCTATGTTCTAACACGCCTTGCAGGAATTTTTTTTCTGCGCTGTGTATGAGAAAACAGGAATTATACGTCTGTCGGTTGGATCCAAATACATTGATCAAATAGCATTTTATGATTAAAATGTTTTTATGTTTTGGATTTTTCTGTGCTATATTTCACAAAACGGTGTGGCAGGATTTTTTTCTACGCACACACATAGGGACAACAGGAAT
The DNA here is from genome assembly GCA_031834385.1 of Semotilus atromaculatus. Lineage (NCBI taxonomy): Eukaryota > Metazoa > Chordata > Actinopteri > Cypriniformes > Leuciscidae > Semotilus > Semotilus atromaculatus. The sequence goes on along the minus strand of JAULUF010000026.1, from coordinate 32,181,719 downwards.
TAGGCATCTGTTTTTTGATTCCCACATACGACAATTAGCACTATGATTCACACGTGTTCACTTATAAATTTTAAACCTCGGCGGGTTTTCCTATTTCGACACGTGTACACGGAAGGATTTCTTCATTTCCGCACATTAATATGGACAACAGGAATTATACGTCTGTCATTCGGATCCAAATAACATCTATCAAATAGCACTTATGATTAAAAATGTTTTTATGTTTTGGATTTTTCTGTGCTATATTTCACAAAACGGTGTGGCAGGATTTTTCTACACACACACATAGGGACAACAGGAATTATACGTCTGTCGTTCGGATCCAAATAACATTTATCAAATAGCACTTATGATTAAAAATGTTTTAGGTTTTGGATTCTTTTTTTTTTTTTGTGCTATATTTTAACAAACACATCTGGCGGGATTGCTTCGCTTCATCGTGCAAAAGAAAACAGGAAATATTCGTCTGTTTTTTTTTTTCGACTCCCATAACATATTATCAAATAGCACTTATGATTAAATATGCTTTAGGTTTTATACAATTGAGTAGCTACGTCAATGTTTAAACCAGGAGTTTATCGTTAATCTAACGATAATAATAGAAGGCCTTTTTAAGAATAGTGAAAGAGCATCGTTTCACTAAATCTTGTCTTCACCCTGGGAGAAGAACATCGTTCGGACAGGGGAGTTTAAGTTTGGAATTAAAATATCCAAAACCCTGGATTTTAAAGTTTTGTTGTGTAACAATATTAAATATAGTTAAACTGATATTATTTCTAGGCCTAGGCTACTCCTTTTAAAGGCACACTGCGGAACTTTTGGCCACTAGTGGCGCTCGACCTGTAATTTTCACGTCTAGCGCCCCTAGAGGCCACAAGCGCCGCAGCACTGTCGCAATAGTCAACCAACAGTCAACCGGTCAGCCTCCCGTGTCTTTAGATTGTGTTTGCAGACAGTAGTTGACTTGTTGGTTGGAGAGAGATAATCGACTCACTATTGAACAAAATAATAATTTAAATATAAGATGAATAATATAAATTATATAAAGAAAATAAATTGAACAAAAGTAAACAGAAAACAATGTCTGATTTAAGTCGCATAGACAAGGGGTGCCCAATCCTGCTCCTGCCGATCATCAGTCCTGCACAGTTCATCTCCAACCCAAACACACCTGATGCAAACAATTAACGTCTTCAGGATCTCTTGAAAATTAGAGACAAGTGTGTTTGATTAGGGTTGGAGATGAAATCGGCAGAGCTGCCAACTCACGCATTGGCCGTGAGACACACGGATTTGATTTCTCACGCTGAAGTGTCAACCCGGTCGGTCAAATGCCTGAAAGATGAGTTTATCTATAGATCTCCCTGTTGAGCCACTCGTGATCGACTATTTATACCGCAAATTAGTTAAAATCTACCGGAATCTACAGCGACCGTGCATGCGAGACACGGAGACAGAGACTGCTCCGAACCGCGTCGCGCGCACATGGCAGAGAGGGAGAGTGAGCGAGAGACCTTGCGTGTACAGAGAGCGCCTGGCTCGTCCTGGCTTTGAATGTGTCACTCTCCCTTTTTCTTTTTTTAGTGTCTTCTGACAAAACCTTTGCCTTCTTCCTTGTAGCTGTTGGTTTGGCAATGACGAAAACATACAGACGGCAATCAAACGCGAGTTGAGCTCTCGCGTCAGAATCTGGGGGCGGTGGGGGAAGTGACGTATGCCGTAAAGCGGTCAAATTTTGTAGTTCTTTTTGTGCTCGGGTTCCTACCCACAACCCGAAGTTACATATAGCCAGTAAAAGTGACACAGACACTGTCAGGCTATGGCAGACGTGTCATTCAACCTGTTGTAAGTCGATGTGCCATCTCAAGGGTTTTAGTAATATATTATAAAGGTTGAAAAGTTCCGCAGTGTGCCTTTAACATAAAATGTAGGCTTATTAGGATTTTTTTTATTATTTTTATTAATTAATATTAAGTCATTGCTGCGACGCGTCATAGGTCTACTTCCTCATGCAGGCTACATCCTAGAATTGCGCCCTTTTCCAATTATTGCGGTCGACGTTCACAGTCAGCAGATCGGTAAGTAACGCTATTTCCAGCTTGTGTTATGTGAATTGTTGATTCCTTCGAAGCACCAAACTAAGACTAAGTTAATTGCTATCAAAAGCCTACCTATCTTTTTTTTTACACCAGTGTCAGCTGCACAGGGCCCTGTAATCCTGTAAGTGCTTCAATGTTAATTTCTCCATAATTGCTTATAGTAAAATATTAGGAGTTCAAGTTGCATTAACTAGGTACCCAGTGTACGCAACGTTTCTTGCTAGCTGTAGTCATGTAGAATATCTTATAGAATATATAAGTTTTTTTTATTTTTTATATATATATATATATTAAATATAGGCTATATGTGTTGAAATGCATTGCACCGTGTTCCTCTATGTGTTACTGTAGGCCTTACTGGTAGCCTACTGGTAGCTTGTAAAATCGAGGACATCCCCGTGCCCTGCGCAAGCCACAGCTAAAATCTTAGGTCATTGCGATGAGTGGTCAGTTATATGAGACGGACACCTACATACTCACAGACAGACGTTTATTACTTAAAATCTTTTGCACCTTTTGTGTCAGCATATTTTTATTTGCCAATAGGCAGCTAGTGATTTAGTTAATATAATTTCAAGAGCAACAAACAGAAAACCAAATAATTCCAAGGGGCTCACAATATTTCGATTTTGATTGAAGCGATAGAACATGTAAAAGATTACTTAAAAAAATAAAATAAAAAAAAAACACAGCCCAGAAACAGGTTGATTGCATCAAAGACTTAGGCATGTTGATGTGGCCAGACGGCATTCTCAACCACAGTATTGCCAATCAGTTTTACTGCCCTTCCTTCTTTGGGAAGTTCACCCATGTGCTTCACTCATTCTGGTGTAGTACAGAACAGGACTGTTTATGAAGCAATTTGTCGGTTCACAAGAAAATTATATTCATGTCGTGAATGAATTTCATGTAGAAATGAAATGTGAATTTCATGTAGAAATGAAATGTGAATTTCATGTATGAAATATTCATGTAGAAATGTTTGTTCTAATGGTCATTCTAATAATATTTTCTGTCTGTTACAGATACAAGACAGCTTTACAAAAAAAGGCACTTTTAAGAGCCATTGTCACATTTTTTATATTGATCTATTTCTGTCTCTTTCTTGTTTCTCTCTCTCTCTCACACACACACATTCTCACACACATTCACTCACTCATACTTACTCATACCATAACTCAAAACTCATATTTCAAACAGTAAGTATCCCAAGATTTTTATTTTCTACACAGCACAAGTTTAGGTTATTTAAAGATAGTCTTGTATTTTGTTTCATTATAATGATGTATGATTAGCATTTTTGCTGTAGGAACAGCAGGTCACATAGTGTTATGCTAGATACCCTGGATTGGTCACACATATCAGTCGCGACATAGCTGAAATTTTGTCTATTACATGATAATTGTAAGATAATTGTAGTGGAAAGACTGAAAGTGTTTTATGGAAACCTTCAAAACTCTTGCAGTTAAGGAATTTATATTTTTATACAATGGTTATTCTAATCATCCTTTTCTTGTGTATGGTTTACAGAATAACAAAAGCATGCCTGGTGGAGGGTTGAAGAAGTCGTGCCCTGCATGCCAAGAAAAAATATTTAATGGATGTAAGGTCTGCCCCATGTGCAAGACAGCACAGCCGCAACATGTAAGGCTGAATTTTTTTTTTTTTTTAATTCAAGATGGAGATGGAGTCTTGGGTGTCTAAGAAAAAGAAAAATCAAATAACATCTCATTTAATGGATGATGCCGTGATTTTGGTAAGTAACTTGTGCTACATTACCATAGTACTAATGTGGCTTCAAAATTACCTTGGTCCAGGTGGTGATACACTGTAAAAAATTGCTGTAAAAAAACAGCCACAATTTGACAGTAACATGCCGTTTTCCATTAAAACAGCAATATACCGTTGAAAAAATGCATTCTGGGTGATATATGTCGTTTTCGAGAAAGTAGCCAACAGGAATATACTGTGAATTAACAGCGATCAAAGTCGACGCTCAGAGGCTGTGTTCCCAATCACACCCTATACCCTCATTCACTATTCCCTACATTAGTTCACTAATATAGTCCACTTGACTGAGTGAATAATTGCATAGTTAATTAAGTTCAATTTCAAAGTTAATTCAGACACTGATGAACACCTGCTGTTAACAAGCAGAATCACTGGAGGAAAGAGGAACAAGATGAACAGAAAAAAATATCAAATCAACTGAAGATAAAAGACATTAAATCTCTGAAGATCTCGGCAGAGGAGGATTAAACAACTCCACAAACAGCATTACCAGATTCACTTATTACTGATCAGATTGCCTTTACTTCTGTCAGACGTTTACAGAAGTTCATATTAAAAGGTGACAGAGCTTTAATGTCAATTTATTTTCATTTGATGTTACCATGATGGCGAACAGTGTTTGCTTTAGTTGGACTCTTGACCCTTGACTTTTGAAGATTAGTGTTTCTTTGGCTGTGGTAGCTTTCTCTTACATTAGCTATTTCAAAAAAGCTGATAGAAAACGGTTTTATATGATAGTGATTGTTTGTTAATGGTCACAATCATCATATAATGGTCTGATGCACTGGTCTTTTGACTAGTGAAGTCCAGTGAATTTATTACGGTGATTTTTGTATACGTAATTATATTATCACTGTGATTTAACAAATCGAGATCTATCACTGTTTTTACAAGCAAAAAATATGAAGAATTTTAAAAAGCCAGTTCTCAGAAAATTTCACAGACATCAAGAATCGACGTATGAATCTCAACAATGGTGACAATCAAAAAAGTGTCATGTTGTAATGCATGCTGGGTACCAGAATAGTGCAAAACAAAATTTGTGCATGACTCCCAGCATGCATTGCGGCATGAATAAATTATGCAGCTGAATTGTCTGGTTATTTTCTTTAATGTTTACTTTTTGCTTTTATTTTTGCTGTTGGTTTTGTGTTGACTTTAAGTAGTGTGTTTTGTGATGTTCAGATTTGGTATTATCTTTTTTGTTGGTTGTCACCATTGTTGAGGTTCATTGGCTGATTCATGATGTTTGTGTGTGTCTAACTGAAGCTGCAGTTCAAATTTCTTTAGTGAATGATGAGGTTTAAAATCCTTCATAACTGATTGTGCAGGGTGCTTGATTTTTTGCTGTAGTTTCACAGTGCAGTAATATAAAATTAAGCTGTATTAAAACCACACTTTTGATAAATGGACTCTGGATGAGATCAGTGATCCATATTTGATGAAATATTCAAAACCTAATCAGCAACACCTGATCTAATTTTTTGTTGGCTTGGTTTCTGCTATAACAAACGTGTCTTAACAACACAGTTACAGCAACCAAAGATAAACTAATGTTAAATCAAGGGTCAAGAGCCCAACTAAAGCAAACACTGATCTCCATAATGGTAACATCAAATGAAACAAAACAACATCTAAACCTCTGTTAATTCTCAATAGGAATTTCTGTAGACGTATATAAACAAATAAAAGTATATAAACAAATAAAGTAAATCCGGTTAGTAATAAGTGAAGATAGTAATGTTATTTTTTTAGCGTTGTTTAATCCTCCTCTGCTACAGATTTAATGTCGCTGAAGTCAGTTGTAGGTCTTGTGTTTTGCTTTTTTTTCTTCTTGTTGTTCATCTGTCCTTCTGTGATTCTGCTTGTTAGCATCAGGTGTTTATCACTAATGCTCAATCATCAGTTAATTAATCACTGAATTATATCATTAACTTCAACACTGCTTCAGTGTTACTCCAACACTCTGTAGTGTGGACACACAAGTGTTCATTTAAAACTGAAGAGGGGTTGAAAGGGTTAAATGTGTTAAATAAATAAAAAACTGAGTGAAGCGTAATTTAACGGTAATCAACTGTAAATTAATTTACGGCATAAAACTGTAGAAAAACAGCAATTTACTGGCAACCACAGCTGCCAGTAGATTACCGTAAAATCAAAGAAAAACAGTAATATTCTGTAAAACCTAAGAGTCAGATTTACTAAACAAAAGAAGTTAATTTCACTGGAATATTAGTAAACTTTTAAAGAAAAAAGTTATGCAAAGTCAATAACTGATAAGGAGAGTAAATATTAAACTGAAGTGTTGTATGTGTTTTGCACAGGATGATATAGGAGAGATCTGTTAGTTTAATTAATTAGTTTTGTGAGTCACCATTGTGCTGGAGAGTAGAGCCTGTGCTTCAGTCAGAGATGAGCACAGGAACACTGATGTTATGCTGCCGGTTGTTTTAATTAAAAGCAGTAACTGTGTATTGCTGATCCAGTGACAATCTCCTTGCTAAGTACTTTAGCACATACATGTATGCTAATGTTCGTGAAATGCGAACTGCAAAGATTTGAGTTAAAGTCATGTTTTTAATTAATTCACTATTACACATAAGGTGTTTCAGTTTAATATTAAGAGATATACATTTTCAGTGGACTCAAATGAAGTAACTTCACACGTGCCACCTCCGTCACAGTACTATCAGTAGTTTTTAAACTCGAACTGTTTGAAGCAATCGGTTTCCCAAATTATGAGTTTCCTTTCATGGTATTTTTACGGTAACATACTGTAAAAAAGGATAGCTGTATATTAACGGTAGAGGGCTGTAAATTAACAGTACATTGCTGGCAACCACAGCTGCCAGTAGATTACCGTTATTTTACAGCGCAATTTTTTACAGTGTACAGGTGGTGTGTTTCATTATAACCGACTATTCTTCTATTCTACTTATGCTATAGATGTGCTCACATAGGCCACGAGTTGATTAGCACGTCAGGTTAGCACATATTTTCAGTTGCACATTGTATGAAACTTTTAATAAAGGCGATTGATTGATCAGTTTCAGCATCTTAACTTTAAACTATTATAATTGGAAAAGTTTAAAGAAACAGGCAAGAAACAGCCAGGTTCACCTACAGTAGGTGATAGCCCGCAGTTCTGTAACACACGTCAGAGCTCTCCATATCATCCACAGTTTACTCTTCCCTACTGAGTGGTTCATGCGCAATTATGTAAGTACATAGCGTTCAGTTGCGTGTTCTTCTTCGAGTCTGTTGCAACCTCAGATGTCATTCTGCTACCATCCGACCACATTACTGAGTGAGATTCTCTCATTGCACAGAATATGATGTGAGTTGTGTGTAAGTGAATGCGATGTGAGGTGTGGTAGACCAAAAACTTTTAACCAATCTCTTAGTAGGGATCTTTACATGAAGATGCTCTTGGAGGCTTATAGTTTCAATTCAATCATGCTCTGTAGAACAGTCTAAGCCAGATAAGAGTAATACCCCTACTATGCTACTGTACTTAGATGTTCATGCATTCATCATGCACATGATGTAGACAGGCACACCAAACCCACCCACATATACTCACACCTTCCCCACATCCCCAATGTATCATCTGTTATATATATCAGCTTATGTATACATCAGCTCTTCCATAAGTTAAAAAGTGTGCATCTGAGTTGCATCTGAAACATACTGTTGTGGAGCTGGTGTCTGTTACACATAACACTGGCACAGTTTTATCGTAGACATAAAGCCCTTATTGTTTTTAGAGTATGTTTTTTTTCTTTTCAGATTGAGAAGCTGAATGCAGTGGGCTGGAGGCCCATGCTTTTTCTTGAGTACCCTAACAAGAAAGTCAAGATGCTGCTGCCGGAGGGGCTCAAATTAAGTTCAGGGGAAAAGATATGCGTTAACAACATGAACGCGATCTACAACATGATAGTTAAAGGTGATTCCACATTTTCTATACATTATAACATCTTTAAACAATCCAAATTCATACAAATTTAGGACACTTTAAAAACTAAATGACATCAAATAACAAATTCACTCCTACCTTTCACATTTTGACCTAATTACATTTTGTATATTCTTTGTGTTCCTTGTATTCTTTCAGGAAAGACAGTGCCGGCGGACCCTTCTAGCAACCAGGCCTCAACCGGAAATCTGCAACTTGGTCCAGAAGAGGAGACCATTGTTGTTTTAAATTTTGAGACCATTCAAGACCCACCACCTCAACAAGGTGTGCTTAGTATAGCTTTATCGTTATCTTTCATATTTTTATGAGAGTGTTCTTTACCAGCATATTATTATCATTATTGTAGTATGTTATTACTGGGTAAAAATGATTGATTTATCAATTTAAATCGATTCTCATTTTTACGAAACAATATTGTTTCTAAAATCCCAAGAATCGATTAGTCATCCTGTTTTCAGTTGATGAATGAATGGAACATTGTTTTCGCATCCCATACAATAAATCGCAATAATCTTTGTGCTTTGTTATTATTGATATGAAACAAAGACTCAGATTTTAAATGACCGTTTTGCCGCTGTGGCGTGAGATCGCTCTGGCGCAGCTCAAGAGAAGCAGCAGCGTGGACCGCACATAACCTTCTCTTCCGCCTTAATAATACCGGTTACAGCGCGAAATAAACATGAATGAGCTTCTGAAAGTGTGTTAAAAGATAGAGTACAACTTATCAAAGTCCGTATCATGTCACATGGAATCTCAATCAGTGTTTCAACCGTGGAAAGATGTCATTTAAACAATCTTATGTAACGTCACATTTACCTCAGAAAAAAACATATCCAGCGACCATAAACTCGTTAGTCAGCCAGAAAAAATGTACTCTAGAGAGGAGAATTTTGTTAAATATATGCACCATATTACATATTCAGTGTTATTGTTAATGTTCTTCAATATTTAATGCATGCTTGAATACATCTGGAAAGTTTTTTATGACAGCCACCATTACAATTTTGATATAATTTCATATAACTTTTTTATTATAAAATAATTAAATAAATAAAATGGTATTTTAAGTGTTTGTATAGAGGTCTCCATACACAACCAAATTGGCAAGATCGAGCCTGATTTTTCTAAGTTGGGAACAACCTTGGATATTATAGTGACATGCATAGCCAAGTGGGTCTACATTGGGGGCTGGGGTGTTAACAGTGGCCCAGTGGTTAGGGCCTTTGGCAGATGACTGGTTTGAATGCCGACCAGGATGAAAGTGGTTGTGCGGAAAGTGAAAGTTGCCGGGGAAATCGGTTAAACATCGCTGTCCTGTACACATCCACGGTTAAGGTGCCCTTGAGCAAAGCACCAAAACCTTCAGTTAATTAATCAGTTAATTTTTACCTTAAATATTATAGTAGGCTAATGAAGCCTATAGGCTACAACTGACTCCCATAGTTTACAATAATAGTCAAGAGATTTGTTTTCCTTGAGAAAATTTGCAGTGTATTGTACCTGATATCCAAAATAATCAATATTGAATCGAATCGAAATCGAAATCGTATTGCAAGCTTGTGAATCTAAATCGAATTGTGAAATTTGTGTCAATACCCAGCCCTAATATTAGTATCATTGTATATTCTATGTGTGTACACATTTTGCAGAGACTCTCCTTTAAGCCAGCCCTGCCACCACCACCACCAACGAGGGGGCAGAGATTGGCACTGAGTCTGACTCTGCGTTGTGTATTTTAGTCTTAGAAGCGTTGAAGTGGAAATTAAGGCAGCTTGACAGGTTGGATCAGAGGCTCAGATAGCTGGTTTATTACAGAGTTGTAATACAGCAGGATACAGACTTAAGTGGAATAGTCTATAATAGTGCTGCACGATTAATCATATCGCAATCGCAATCGCGATGTCAAGCCTACGCGATTATATGATGCAAAATGCCGCGATTAATATGAAATATACAAATTAGGGCTATTAACGCAATTAACGCAGCATCTGTTATTTTTCGTCATCCTTTGGCTAGTGTTACATGATCCCGCTCTTATTCGTGCGAAAACCATTCTTGCACGGCTAGTCAAAAGAGAGCGCGTGGTCTGTGAATGTCCTGACTGACGCGCGCGGCCAGTATCATGCCTTCATGCGCATGCACAAACCGCGCGCCAGAATACAGTTCTCTTTCGCACTTGAACGAACAATAACACACACAATTATGCCAAAATATCGTTTTGTTGAGTATCTTCATAACATAAGAGCAGTCTTATGATGGACGTAAAGAGTTGTGAGAGAATGAGGCGCGTGTGAGATCCTCTGTCAGCAGCGGCTGCTCTTAAAGGGCCAGCATCCATTAATGCTCTGTCTGTAAAGTTAGTCAAAGATCAAAGGGAACAGAGAAAATTACTCAGTCGATGCTCTTGACTAAATAACTTTTGTAGCTTTAATAAGGATTAGGGCCTAGTCTATATATAATTTATAATATGCAAACTGTTTGATAACTTTATTCAATTTCTGTATATGTCCTACCTGTTAGACAGGAAGGGCACAGGTAAATTACATTTATTATGGGTTTATGTGAAGATTGTTTGAAGTTTACTTAAATTAAAAGCTGTTATATTTTTTGAAGCCTAAAACGTTTTTAAAAAATTGATAGCTTTCACTTGGAATCACTGTAATGTTGGATGGCTATAATTAATGTAATTTTTATCCAGCCATCAATGGTTTATTGATCATTAAAGGTGTTATCAATCATTTAGTTGTTGTTGCTAGTTTGAGTGGAGAAATACACATTAATACATTAAAGTATCACTAATCTGTGTGTGCATTTTGCTTTAGAACCAAGTAAGTTGACTCATGAAACCATTTGTTTATTATATCGCAATCGCACATCGCAATCGCAATATTGACCTTAATAATCGCAATATGATATTTTCCCCAAATCGTGCAGCCCTAGTCTATAATATAGGTGGTTGATGGCTCTAGAGAAGCTCTTCTCGGCAGTCAAATCATCTTCTGAACGAACCAAAAGGTCCGACCAGTGTTATACAGAAAGATAGTCATAAATAACTAGAACAGCAGGTGCCGGAACAGAAAGATCTAGGAAAGGGTCCCCATTGATAAGGCATAGGCCAATGCTACATCTGACCACAGACTGCTCGGCACCGGCAAGGTAACCCAAAGTCCCACCAAGTGGCGATGATCGAAAGTGATCAATTTGTTGTGCTTAGCCTAGTTATTTGCTCTTCAACTTTTCGTGCCTTCTTTTAAGTTTTTGTAGAATGAGCTTGAGCAGCCACACATCTATATCTGACCTTCTTGCATATTGTATATTCTGTGTCTAAACTTTAGTGGAAGCTCTTCTGCCAACCAGCCCTGCCATTGACACCAACGAGGGGGGAAAAATGACAAAACCACCAAAAGACGCCAAAGGACAAAAGGTGTACCTAATAAACTCAAAGCTGATATTCTGCCATATTTCACTTTATTCCCATTACGTTTGCTATTTAATTTGCTATGCAGGTCTCCGTTATGACATTAACATTATTGATGTAGTTAATTTAGGCTACATGTGAATTGTACGCATAATATCAATATGTGTGATGTCAAATATACCCCTCCCTCTTTACTGAGTTACAGGTCACAACAAATACTTCTAATCTGTGGACTGTTTTACAATAAGTTATATGATGTACTTTTGTTTTCTTTTTTGTATGTTAACATTTGGATTAACATTTCACTATTTGCTTATGTTTCTAAACAGTTTCTAAAAAAGAAAAGGATTGTCCCCACAACAGCCAAGAGGTGCACGCATATAGATGTGTGATAAAAACAAGAAAGAGAAAGGTTATTCCCATACATAATACAATTGCAAAGAAAACAATGGATGATTTACCAATACTGATTGATCACTTGTTTTAATTGCGCTCAGATTTTATAAAGTTAGGGCAACTATTTATTGCCAAGTTACTTGTACTAGTAAATTTAAGCAAACTAATATCTACAAAGAATCTACATGAGAATTGACCAGTCAATCTTAAATATTAACTTAAATATTAACACATGAAAAAATAGCTGAAAAGACAATTCAATAAGGACCTTTATTAAAACCCCAACAAGTCCCACTTCAAACAGCCTTGCTTCAAAATAAGAGTCAATGGATGTCAAGACGTCAAAAAAAGAACTTCCTTGGGACATGTTAAAGAATTATCCTTTACACCCTCTAACACACTTTTGCTTGGGGCGGCTCACAATTACTTGAGTGATAATTGAGCAGTATTGAAGACACCTGATGTTAACAAGCAGAATTACTGAAGGAGAAAACCGGAATTGGTATGTTACCATTATGTTGATCAGTGTTTGTTTTAGTTGGGCTCTTGACCCTCACATCATTAACTTCAGAATTTGTTTGGCTGCTGTACATGATTTATAACAGCCAGATGAACAAAGAGTAAAAGTGATCTGATGGTGTTGGTTGTGATTTAACATAATCATTTCATCACAGAGCTCAAATTTCTGAGTTATGTTTACTTTATTGATTCAAACAGCACTGACCTTGAAAAACATTATATTTTTAACTTTTACAATGTAATCCAAAAAAAATTCTTAAAACTTAATCACAGACAAACTGTTGTTTTTTTTAAACGCAGACATCAAGAATCAGCCTGTGAATCTCAACAATGGTGACAATTATAAAGCATTTTGCAGTGCATTCTGGGTGCCACCAATCAAATCTCATTCATGGCTCCCATCATGCATTGCAGCATGAATAAATAATGAGCTTATGTTCAGAGGTGAGCTGTTTGTCACCATTGTTGAGATTCATACGCTAATTCTTGATGTCTGTATGTGCCTACCTGAAATACTTTTAAAGAGGTTATTTTGTAATTTATTTTATCATTTAGATTTAAGTGAAAAGGCTAAATGCATACTCTATAAGGACAGTGCAGCTATAATCCATAAATTAAACTTAACTCTAAAATTATGCTCTCAATGAGTTAAGTGATTTAGGCCAATTATTGATTATGTTAAAACACAACCAACACCATCAGATCACCTTTTTTATTTGTTCATCTGGCTGTTATAAATCATGTACAGCAGCCAAACAAATTTTGAAGTTAATGATGTGAGGGTCAAGAGCCCAACTAAAACAAACACTGATCAACATAATGGTAACATACCAATTCCGTTTTTTTCCTTCAGTGATTCTGCTTGTTAACATCAGGTGTCTTCAATAATGCTCAATTATCACTCAATTAATTGTGAGCAGCCCCAAGCAAAAGTGTGTTAGAGGGTGTAAAGGCTAATTCTTTAACATGTCCCAAGGAAGTTCTTTTTTTGACGTCTCGACATCCATTGACTCTTATTTTGAAGCAAGGCTGTTTGAAGTGGGACTTGTTGGGGTTTTAATAAAGGTCCTTATTGAATTGTCTTTTCAGCTATTTTTTCATGTGTTAATATTTAAGTTAATATTTAACCCTCTGGGGTCTGAAATCACGCCGGCGTGATTTGCTCGCTTTTTTTCTTATCAGTGCAAAAGAGACTAAAAATACTCTGTTGATTTTGATCTTACATTTAAGTGTTATACATCATTAGATCCTGTTAAGTGTCTATTTTTTTTGTGGATACTCGCAATAAAAACAAAGTGTTGTGCTTTTCGCCAAATAAAGAAAAACGAACATGATGCGAGTTCTGCGTTCTCTCTGTCTGTGAAGTCCATTCTGAAACACGTCCTAAGATTAACTGTAACTCCGCGAATACTTGTCACACAGGCACGAGAGATTTTTCTTTATGAAGCTTGAATTCTCTTCTTTTAAATGAAGTAATTTATATAAAAAACAAATACTCACAGTTTATGTAATCCGTTTGAAACCAAGGAGAGGTCCAGTTTTTTCTTTCTCCCCTCATTATTTTTAATGAGTTGAGGCCGCCACGCCCCCGGCGCTATTCACATGTAAATAGTTTAGGTGATCTATATGCATCGCACACGCCCCCGATCAATGTCATAAAAACACAAAGTTTCTTCATGAGATTCGCTGATAGTTCATCGCGTTTTGAGGATGGCACAGCGGGCACGCTACTCCGGTAAAGAGGCCGCCAGATGATTCTGTACAGCGAGGAAGAATTCACCTTTTTTCCTCAGAGGAAGATTATTGCAACTCAAGACGACAAACGGCTGCATTTTGAAGAGAGAATTGATCCCGCCGAGGATACAAGTTCGGAGTAAGTGTTATATTGTTTAGTGTTATATAATTATTTTTCTGATCATATAGAACTCATGTTTTCAGACTATATTTTGCTTAGTATTGCCTTACAAGATTTCCATTACACGAGAGTAGATGTTAAAACTTCATGCTGATTTGTACTCGGCTTTCGCCAAGATAAGCAACACTAAGACGTAGCTTTACAGTAAACTATGCTTCTCCATCCATTTACGCTTCTTTCCATATGAGGGTGTGACTCCCCTTCTGTCCGGCGTTAACGGCTGCAGTGTACTTGGCGCGTCAGCACACACGACGGCTGCAACTACAGTGTGGTCTCCCTAGTGGACCAACACGACAACCGTCTGGATTGAGCCGAGTAGGGGACATCTCTAGGGTCTTCAAGTGGGCACCTTCCGTCCTCAGTGTTTCGTCGACTAGCCCACGACACCTCAAGAGGGCTCGACAGTGACTCTGGCGTCCCAGAGTCACCCCCCTCCGTCCCCCACTCAACTCAGCCCAGCTTACTGACCTCTACATCCCTCCTGCTGCTGAGACCTAACCACAATCTCACTATCTCTCCGCAACCCAACCATACGCGCCAACCCGATTGATTAAGGCTGTCGAGCCCCACTGGTGCGTTAAAGCAGTTACAGTGGCAACGGTTCCGTATGGCATACCACCTAACGCAAAACACAATATCTACCCAACCACCCGTCATTCTATACTATACAACCTATACAAATTGTATAGTATACTATACAACCTATACTATACAACCTATACAAATAAACCAACAGACTCTTCAAGTTTTTTAAGAATTCTACGAAACCGTAGCGTGGCGGCCTGTACCTTGCCAGCTAGAATCTTTCCGTCTCAACCACAGCCAGTTGCTGCTCCTTTCTGCTGCTTCAGATAAGTTCTTTACTGTGCGACGCAACTCTTGGCCGCTGAATCCGACGTCCCTGAGGAACCGGGTTGTAGAGTGTGCCACAAAACCTCGACAACCCACTTCCACTGGATAAACCT
The DNA here is from genome assembly GCA_031834385.1 of Semotilus atromaculatus. NCBI lineage: Eukaryota > Metazoa > Chordata > Actinopteri > Cypriniformes > Leuciscidae > Semotilus > Semotilus atromaculatus. The sequence goes on along the minus strand of JAULUF010000026.1, from coordinate 32,166,640 downwards.
GGACTCTCCATCCTCGCTGTTCTGCTTCAGTGGCCAAATGAGCATACCGCAGTTTCTTCCTCTCATATGCCTCATCTACAGCATCCTCCCATGGCACTGTCAACTCTATCAGTTGAACAATGCGTGCTGATCCAGACCACAAAACAATGTCTGGTCGTAGGTTAGTGGTGGCAATCTCAAGTGGAAAAATAAGCCGTTGATCAAGATCAGCCAGCATCTTCCAGTCCCTAGCAGCTTCCAGTTGTCCTGGCCGAGAATTGGTGTTAACACCTTTTCTTGGTGGTTGCTCGCCTGGGCGGAGGAATGTTGTCTTCTGCGTGTAATGTTTTGCTAGAACCTGCGGCAACTTATTGGTCATCCTACGCTTGCCTTCCAATGCTAAAGCCAAACATCTCAGTACTTGGTCATGGCGCCAAGTAAACCGACCTTGGCTAAGAGCCACCTTACATCCTGTCAAAATGTGCCTTAATGTGGCAGGTGATGAACACAAAGGACAAGAGGGATCCTCTCCTACCCAGAGGTTTAGGTTCTGCGGTGATGGGAGAACATCATATGTTGACCTAATAAGGAAACTGATCCTACTCTCTTCCATTGACCAAAGGTCTTGCCAGCCCATTTTGCGTTGTTCCACACTCTCCCATCTCATCCACTCTCCCTGCTTGGCCTGGGAAATGGCCTTTATACTCCTCATCCTCTCCTCCTGCTTTCGCACCTCGTTGACTACCAGCTTCCTCCTTTGAGCTGGGCCTGCCTTGTGCCATTTAGGAGGAGCTAACCTGAGCCCAAAACCCCCTCTTCCATGCTGTACCTGTCCCACGATATCCCCTATTTGAAGGTCAGCCTTTGCCTCTACTACAGATTTCTTTGCTGACCACTTTCTACCAGTTTTTAACACAGGGGCTGCCTCCCTTACACATTTGTCACGTGACTCTACTAATGTCATTTCCAGTCTGACCTTGGCACACTTAAACTCCTCGGTTAAAGCAGAGACTGGCAGCTGCAATATTCCTTTACTATAAAGTCCCACTCTGCTGAGGCAGCGTGGAACTCCCAACCATTTCCTGATGTATGAACTTATTAACGCTTCCAGCTTATCCACTGTTGTCAAAGAAACCTCGTACACAGTCAGTGGCCACAGCAACCTCGGCAGTAGACCAAACTGAAAGCACCAGAGTTTTAGTTTGCCTGGTAGAGCACAGCTGTTTATGCTCTTCAACCCTTCCACTGCTTGTTGTCTAACTTCTCCCACTCGAACTGTGTCCTTTAGATCTCCATCGTACCATCTCCCAAGACTTTTCACTGGCTTCTCAGAAACTGTTGGTATTGCCTCACCATTAATGAAGAATGTTTTATCTACTACCTTTCCTTTAACTATGGAGATGCTCCTTGATTTAGAGGGCTTAAATTGCATTCGTGCCCATTCAATATTATCTGTTAACTTCCCCAATAACCGATTAGTGCAGGCTACTGTTGTAGTCATGGTTGTCATGTCATCCATGTATGCTCTGATTGGTGGTAGTCGCAACCCAGAAGCCAAGCGCTCTCCTCCTACTACCCATCTTGATGCCCTAATGATTACTTCCATTGCCATGGTAAAAGCCAGTGGAGAAATTGTGCATCCTGCCATTATTCCAACCTCTAAGCATTGCCATGCAGTGCTGAATTTTGGAGTTGAGAAACTAAATTGCAAATCTCCAAAATAGGCTTTCACTAAATTTGTTATTGACATTGGTACTCTGAAAAAATCAAATGCTGCCCAAAGAAGCTCATGTGGCACTGAACCATATGCATTGGCCAAATCCAGGAATGTCACATGGAGCTCCTTCCTCTCCTTTTTTGCTGACTGAATTCGTTGCCAGATAACATTGATGTGTTCTAAGCATCCTGAGAACCCTGGAATGCCCGCTTTTTGAACTGAAGTGTCAATGAAGCCATTCTTTAATAGGTAGGTGGACAATCTCTGGGCAATAATGCTGAAGAAAATCTTACCTTCAACGTTTAATAGTGAAATAGGACGAAACTGACTGATGCTTGTAGCATCTTTTTCTTTAGGTATAAAGACTCCACCTGCTCTGCGCCATGCTCTAGGTACAACCTGTTTTTCCCATGCCACTTTTAACAATTTCCACAGAATTTGCAGAACTCCTGAAGCACTCTTGTACACTCTGTACGGAACTCCATTAGGCCCTGGAGATGATGAAGCCCTTGCCTTTCTCACAGCCTGCTCTACCTCTTTCCACTTAGGTGCACAGACCTCCATTTGGTATTCTGGTGGGTTGATAGGTGGTATGTCTGATGGAATTGACATATGCTCATGCCTTTTTGCATCTGTATGCGTTTCCTCCAAATATCTCTCTAGCTCAACTCTAGATGCTTTTAAAGTGCCATTCTTCTCACTGGTGAATAACTTCTTTACGAATTTGAATGGGTCTTTATAGAAATTAGCCCTCGCACGTTCCTTCTTTTTGTAGCGTTTCCGTAGACGCTCAGCTCTGCGTAATGTTGCCAGCTTATCTTTTATGTCCCTTTGTAAGAGATTGAGTCCCTCCTTCTGACTTTGTTCTGCTCTTTTCCATTGCTTCCTCAACTGTCTCCTTTCTCTAACTAACCCTTCAATTTTCTGCTGCCGTCTAGACATTCCAGGAGCAGTTTGTACTTTTTCCTTCCTTTTTTCCACACCAAACCTCTCACTTCCATATGCGTAAATGATGTCCCCAAATTTATCCAGCTTCTTTTCAACTGTACCAGTTAATCTTTCCAATGCAAAGCATAGATCTGTGTTTACCGTATCCCATGCAGTTTTCTCACAAGCTCTTGGCCATCTAACTCCAGGCCTATGCCCGTTGAGGTTCTTTTCTCTCTTATGCTGGTTAGTCTGACCGGTTTCACAAGTATGAATATGTTCATCACTAACTGTGCAAGCCCTCCTCTCCTCTATGACAGGGGTGCTGATATCCTGCGAGCTGTGGTTTGCTTCCTGTCGCTGGATTTCATTCGACTGACTTGACTGACTTCGTAAGAAGTACTGATCAATGCGAGGCCCTTGTCCCTTCTCCCTCAAGCATTTCATTTTCCCTTGATGAACCTTCAAACCCCTGACCGTTGTCGCCTTACTCCAGCCACAGACACAAACTTGGAGTTCAATGACTTTACTAACTGCAGATCTTGAACTAGTCTTACTCTCCATACTCATTTCCGTTTCCATTCCTAAGTCGTTAACCATGTTGTCCAACATCGAGTCATCTTCCGCCCCCGCTCTCGCAGACTCTAGGGGTATTTTTCTCTTTAATTTCTTAGAAGCCTTGGGCGGGTGTCTCCAGCATCCTGTAAACACGAAGCTGGATACTGCCGACAAGGGTAGCTAACCCTTACCAGCCCCATTGGGGTCTATTTCCTCCTGTCAGCTGTCTCTCCAGGCTGTCACAAGGTCTTTCCCTTGTTGCCAGCAGCACTATTCACCGCAGTCACTGGACGTATCCAGATCTTCATGATTTCCATTACACGAGAGTAGATGTTAAAACTTCATGCTGATTTGTACTCGGCTTTCGCCAAGATAAGCAACACTAAGACGTAGCTTTACAGTAAACTATGCTTCTCCATCCATTTACGCTTCTTTCCATATGAGGGTGTGACTCCCCTTCTGTCCGGCGTTAACGGCTGCAGTGTACTTGGCGCGTCAGCACACACGACGGCTGCAACTACAGTGTGGTCTCCCTAGTGGACCAACACGACAACCGTCTGGATTGAGCCGAGTAGGGGACATCTCTAGGGTCTTCAAGTGGGCACCTTCCGTCCTCAGTGTTTCGTCGACTAGCCCACGACACCTCAAGAGGGCTCGACAGTGACTCTGGCGTCCCAGAGTCACCCCCCTCCGTCCCCCACTCAACTCAGCCCAGCTTACTGACCTCTACATCCCTCCTGCTGCTGAGACCTAACCACAATCTCACTATCTCTCCGCAACCCAATATAACATTCCTGTACATGCTCAAGTGTAAACTTTCAATATGATAACGTTACTCTCTAAACATTTGTATATTAAATATATTTCACTCAGTTTTGATTAGCTTATGCGTAATGTAGCTTATTTGCGAATATCTGCTTAGGTGTAGCCTAAATATAATGTGATTTAGTGCAAATATATTTCAGCTTCCGGTAAAATACTGTCTAAATACTAGACATTATATTTTTATATATAAATGTTCTGTTTTGGTTAGCCTATGACACTGCTTATCCTGCTAAAATACTGCACAGATGATTGTGAATACAGGTGTAAATGTTTGAAATGCTCTAAATGCGCGCGGTCTATACGTTATGGCCCATCAGCAGATTCTCGCGGTGTATGGCCCATAAATAGATATTTCTCCGTCCTATGGCCCATCAAGAGATATACATTGTGTGCCCATTAATTGCCCACAGTTTACTTTGGATTATGTATGCTAACAGTTTTTGTTGTTGTTGTAGGATTGTGTCTGCACCACGTTCTCCTTCTCCAGCACCGCAGAGGAGCACGCAGGTGTCGTTCAGTTCTCAGTGCGATCGAGAATCATACTGAGTAAGTGCACAGACGTAATATTTACAGATGAAATGTAATTGTGTTTACATCGTCATAATATACAAGTACCCATTCTTGTGTGAAATTACAAAACCTTTTTGTCTTTTTTTTTATCCATGGCCATTAGTGATTGATAATGATAATAATACAGCTTCTTTGATTGTGTTATCAGCAAATATAAATGGATGGGTATATGTAGAATGTTATACAGGTATCCATCAAAAGTTTGCAAACTTTTTTAATGTTTTAGAAGTCTCTGATGCTCATCACGTCTGCGTATATTTGATTAAAAAACAAACAAACAAAAAACCCAGTAATATTGTGAAATAGTATTACAGTCTAAAATAGCCTAACTGTATATTTTAAAATGTTATTCATTTCTGTGATTCATCATTACTTCAGTCTTCAGTGTCACATGATCCTTCAGAAATCATTCTGATATGATGATTTTTAAAAAAAAAAATCAATGTTGAAAACAGTTGTGCTGCTTAATATTTTAAAAAATATATAAAAAATAGTAATGTGTTCTAGGAATTACAATAAAACAGATTGAAAAACCAAACCTTTGCATCTCCTGTCATTCTTTGTTCAGGTTGCCTCACAGCACATTGATGGGGGCATTAGCTTTTGGGGGAGTGTCTTTTGTCTCCCCTGGTGTGAATCTCATTAATATTCATGGCCATTGACACTCCCACGCATACAGCAGTGCTGACACAAAAACTGACTTACAAAATTTTAATTGTTATATTGTTGTTTGTGAAAGAGTGGTCAGAATGATTTTCACATAATTTTGTAGTAAAAATTCTAGCCTACAAGAATAGTAACTCAAAAGTCTTGTGGACAACTGTTCAGTATGTGTTATATGGCCTTATTGCGGTGACAATTTTTTTCCCAAAACTTACTAACCACGCATAATATTTTTTTTCTATAAAATGCAAACATGTACATCTATTTTGCTCACATATTATTGTAGCAGAGTTTGTGCTGAATACAGCCAAATTACATGTTGGCCAATGGTATGTTGTAAGTAGCTGAAATAAGCACAAATGTCAGAGCATGTCAAAACACCTCAAAGGCCTTAAAAACACCTCAGACCCCAGAGGGTTAAGATTGACTGGCCAATTCTCATGTAGATTCTTTGTAGATATTAGTTTGCTTAAATTTTTGAAATCTAGTAATTTCTGTAAACTCAAGTAACTTGGCAATAAATAGTTGCCCTAACTTGATAAAATCTGAGCGGCAATGGGTCAGTGGTTCATGTAGGTTGTCTACAAACCTGTAAGTTGTCTACAAACCAGAAGGTTGATGGTTCAATCCCCAGTTCCACCTGACTAAGTGTCGAAGTGTACATGAGTCCAATACCAAAATAAGTTCAACCAGCATCTTTTTTTAGTTCTCTTAAGTAATGTATTCCAGTCCACATTACTTGATACAGGGAGTTGACTCAACTTAACTCAGTCAAAGCAACAAGATGACTTGACTTAGTTAAGTTGAGTCAACTAATCTTTTTTTACAGTGGTAGTGGCTCAGTGGTTCATGTAGGTTGTCTACAAACCAGAAGGTTGATGGTTCAATCCTCGGTTCCACCTGACCAAGTGTCGAAGTGTATATGAGTCCAATACCAAAATAAGTTCAACCAGCATCTTTTTTTTTGTTCTCTTAAGTAATGTTTTCCAGTTCACATGACTTGATACAGGGAGTTGACTCAACTTAACTCAGTCAAAGCAACAAGATGACTTGACTTAGTTAAGTTGAGTCAACTAATCTTTTTTTACAGTGTAATGTCACTAATCGGCTAATCGCAGTAATTAAAAATTTGTACCAGTGATCCTACCAGATATTGTATTTGTTTATGTTGGTGTTTATGTTAAAAATTTCTCTTGTCACACTCGACAAGACACCAGAGATAACTCACCCCCACATTCAGTATTCTCAGGGTGAACAAAATCAAGCCATGTTTTGTTATTGTTAGAGATTCTACCAACCCCAGAATGTTTTCCTGCAGTTATTTACATTTTACATTTACATTTATTCATTTAGCTGACGCTTTGATCCAAAGCGACTTACAATTGCTATATATGTCTGAGGTCGCTCTGGAGCAACTAGGGGTTAAGTGTCTTGCTCAGGGACACATTGGTGTCTCACAGTGGATTCGAACTTGGGCTCTCACACCACAGGCATGTGTCTTATCCACTGCGCCATCACCACCCCTGTTATGCTCTAATTTATGGTGACTGAGCTGCGCAAAATGACTGGAATGTTTTACAGCTCATAATGGGAATGGGAAGTGAGTGGACCATGAGGAGATTAGCTGAACATTACAAAAAGTTTTATGCGTTTACAAAACGCTCTGAATGGCTAATACTACCTTAAGTGTAACTAAATGAAATGTAAAGTTGAGAGCAATGTTTATCTTAAGAAAGGCACCGATTTTATATGTCTTTGTTTGCCTTCCCAGGGGAAGATGGAGAAATTGATTGATTGGCTCCCCTGTAAACTGTGGTGTGTTGGTTGTCTTTCGCACCAGATACAATTATCCACAAAATTACGGTTTTCCAGCAGACATACACATAACTTACAACAATCACATACTGTATGCTACATGTACATACACATACATTATCTCACAGAAGTGAGAGCACCCCTCACTGTAAATTTTTTAATTTATCTTTTCTTTGGACACTTCGGGGTATACTCACTTTTGTTGCCAGCCGTTCAGACTTTAATGGCTGTGTGTTGTTATTTTGAAGGGACAGTAAATTTACACTGTTATACAAGCTGTACACTGACTACTTTACATTGTAGCAAAGTGTAATTTATTCAGGGTTGTCCCATGAGAAGAGAAATTAAAATATTTACTAAACTGTGCGGGGTGTACTCACTTCTGTGAGATACTGTAGAGCACAACTCAGTCTATATATTGTAACACACCTTTATACGTGCTTCCTTATTGGATGTGCACAGTATGTGTTTGGTGGGAGAGTGTTGTCTGCAGTGATTTTAAGTTATTAACTATTGTTGATGCAGAAATGTAGTTCTTTTTTGTAACGTTATGCACACCATAATCCATGCATGCATATCTGTTTGATCTAATTTCTGCTATTTTAATTTTGTTTTTGTTCATTTATGACAACTTTTTATTCATTTGCATTCTGAAGTAGTAAATATGGTTATTTGAAATGTTGATGCTGTAACATTTTGTAAATTCAAAGTGTCAGGTGCTAGTTTTTATTTTCCCATACTGTGGATTATTCAGATCTTTGATTAATTGTTACATTGTGCATACGTTTGTTCGAATTATGCTTGACCAGCTGTCCCCTTGCTAACTAAACACCATTTTCTGTTTTTCAATATACACCAAATTTTGTCACCATTGGTGTCATTTCATATACAAATTCACCAGTGTTTTAATTGGTATTATTATGACATTGGTTAATCTAAATGTCCCTCCACTACAATTACAAATCAAACTGGAAAACAGGTTACAATGTAAACATTACTACATCATAAAAATTGTCCATTTATACGTAAATTCTGCCCAACATTTCTTTTCAAGAAAATGGTCTGTGACCCTGTCTTACCAACTAGGCGTCTTTTCCAGTGACTTGACCAGTGTCCTCTCAATGACCAGCAGAGTTTAATTGTATAAATGTAATAATAATAAAGGTATAAATAATAATATAATAAAGTATAATACTACTACTAATAATAATTGATTATTTTAATAATTATTGTTTTAATTAAGTATAAGTAACAAGTATTGTTTAAATTAAGTATAAGTAACAATTTCGACAAGCAAATACCAAGAAATAGGTAGCAGCAGTTTGTTTTTCGACTATAACTTGAAAAATCCGCGATGGGACTGAGCTTCAGCATCAGCGACCTTTTATGGAATGAAATCGCTGTCAATCAAAAGGAGATGCAGCCTTAGAACAGACCCTCCAATCATCACGCAGAAGCCCGGAGTCCGGGCCAGCCCACTCTTCATTCACCCCCAACGGGACATGTCCGTGGCGTGGGAGGAACATAATCACAGCGTTTATCTAATGATGACCGTCTAGTTTCGAAGTGCTGAAAAAAAAAAAAAAATGTACAAAGCAGCCCCATTGAAGTCAATGGAAGCTGGGCTTCAACAGGGATGCACTGTGAAGCTACAGGAATGTATGAGAAGGAAATCGCGTCGCGACCTGCTGAATTTAGCTGATTCTGAATTAACTTGTCTTTGAGAATGACGTTTTCGAACGCATTTTTAGTCAAGAAAATGTTAACACAATAGTAGGCTACATATTTGACCATTATTTTTATTTTATTTTTTTACATTATAGGGGAAGCCGAGTTTCCCTTGCAATCTTAAAGAAATCTCCCCTGCTGACAAAAGAGTTCATGTCTACCCCCTCTTTTATGACACTATTGCATCACAAATTAGGCTGCCTCAGCCATTGTGTAAAGGTGATATCTGATCGAGACACATAAGATGAGTGATAGGCTACTGCCTGTTGTGAAGCTCGAAGCTCATCCATGTTCTTATTCTCCAAGCTTGACTAGGCCTATAGGCTACTGTGCTCACTGGCCTCCCAAAGAAGATCAGATGACTGCAATGAATTTAAAAAGATGCAAGAATTTTAATCAAATCCAATAAAAGAGTATTGGAATATTGCTTCGTTAAGGAGCAACTATGCGTGAACCAGGGCGGTTCAGAACAGAAAAACTACTAAATGGTTTTGTTCAGAGCTAAACATGCAACTGTGTTTAACAAAGGACAGATGTTTCTAGTGACAAAATATTAGCTTTCAGTATGGTACGATGTCTTTGTAAATGACGTTTAATTACAAAGTATTTCATTCATCCCGGATCTCCCTAACAGAAATGCTAGAAGGTAGACATTAGATTTCGGCATTTTTTCTGTTATAGAAGATATTGACAGTGCCATAGCTTTAACACTAGGAAAGAATGTTGAGGCAATTGGGGAGAAGAGGGATGGTTCGGATGTGAATTCCAACAGGATTCACCCCCTGTATCGGTTGAAACAAACCCCATATTCACATCCCAATGGAGCAGCAGTATCAGACTCATAATCTGACTAGAATTTTGAGTATGACAACGTCAGGCTAATAAAAGTGTGCTCAAAAAATAATTGCCCTCCCCACTCCCAATCTACCATCCCTTGTTGACACTGTCATTACCCGCAAAGACCATAGCACATGACCCCATCCAGCCCCTGCTTTGTACTCCTCCAGAGGTAGCGCAAAAAACACAAGTCTAGACTGAGTCCTGGTCCTGGAGTTGATAATTTAGAGTGAAGTGAGTGAGTGTGTGTGTGTGTGTTTATGTGTGTCAAGCAGCCTCCCAGGTTGGTTCTCGTGGTTATAGTAATATAATGCAAAGATGTGATATGGCACCTACGGCCATTTTGATCTGAACATTTATTAAGCTCTCCTTGGAGCTCAACATTACAAAGAGGTATGCTGTGGATGCAGAGACAAGACCTGTTCCAGCCACTCAGTATCAAAGGTCAGCCAGTGAAACAGGTGCAGGTCTCTGTCCTTATCACACACAGTACAAACACATGGCGCAATGACTTCACCTGCTCAGGAAACTCAGAAGTTTTCAGGTCAGAAAGGACGAGCTTTGGTTTACCACTCCTTCATCAGTTATCACCTTCAATATTTCCCCCTTATACAACCAACTCAAACACAAAACAAGATTATCCCGCATAGTAAATCAGATTGCTATAATAATTGACTCCTCCAAACTCCCTCTATCAGAAATGTACAGTGATTAGGAAAGCCAACCTAATCACAGAGGACCCCTCACCCCCTCCTTCATTCCTTCCAGCTACTACCGTCAGGTCGACGATATGACATACATGGACCGCAAAAATGTCTAAAATAATTCATCCCCTCTGCAATAGCCACCCTGAACACCGCTCAGTCAGCTGCTGCCTCAACACCCCCATGTATTGAATTATGCCACATGTTTTCTAAATGTGATTGGATCCCTGTCAAAGACAAAGTTCTGTAACCTTTGTTGAATTAGAGAATAAAGTATATCTTCCACATGAGGGTGTGTTTCATGACTTGTTGGACTTACCATGTAAAGAAAATTTTAATTGTTAAAGCAAATCTCACTTACACATATCATCATAAAGTAAAACAAACAAGATTGGATGCACATTTTTCACTTTGAGACCCCTCACAACTAACCAAACATGTATTCATGTTGTATGAATGAAACATGTTCAGAAACTGTGTGGGCAGACACATAGTTCGAGAGCAAAGCATGGTCAATGTGATGAGGTTTTAATAGACGATGATGGACTTTTTACCATGAGGGAACGGAATGGGCCAGGGACATGTTATTAATTGTGAAATGATTTTAGGACTTATGTATCAGAAAACCCAGAAAATCAGAAAAATATATTTTTGTTTAATAATCCTAAATGTGAGCCTTATACCTTGTCACAGAATGAATACAACAAGAAGGCCTAGTTTACACTACTTTGGGTTACACAATTAAATGTTATTATTAAGCCGATATTATGTATCCTTTTGTAAAAAAAAAAAAAGATTCCTCTGAATAGGCGGACCGAAACTCCTAATAATTTTGCTATCTTGACCGGTCAGATATGCCTATCCAAACAACACATAGCCAACAAATGCAGAGATAAAAAAAATAAAAATAATTAGTAATAAAGAAGATGATGTTGCCATTGCGGCGAGACGTCATATCCTCTGCAGGCTACACCTCAGAATTGAGCCTTTTTGCAGTCATTGCGACGTTCACATTCCACAGGTCGATATGTACTATCTCTGGCTGTGTAATTTGTATTGTTAATTTCTTCGAAGCACCAAATAAAAAGTTGGTCATTACCTAACTTTTTCTTGACATTAGTGTCGGTTGCATCATGAAAATTAATTTGAGTCTGTTATGCTCTTGCAATTATGTAAATGTTGTATCAGATTTGTCTCATGTTATCTGGAGGTGTAACGTTAGCTCTGATTGCGCGCGTTTAATCAGGTGTGGTCGAGCGTTTGGGTCGGATTGCTGGAGTTTCTGAAAGGATGTCAAGTCATGTTTAAATTTTTAGCATTTAAAAAAAAAAAAAAGGCAATGCCATGCCTACGCGCTACACTTTGACCCCCCCCCCCCCTAAAAATTCCAAATCGGGGATAAAAAAGTATACTTTAACTTCAAACAAGAATGCTTATTGAGCGATTTGTTAGTCGGACGATTAGATTCATGATGTTAAGTGGATCTTTATGCCCTGCATTGTTTTTATTAAAATCTTACTAATTACACTATTCTAAAAGTCATTTTAATGTTTTGTTTTTTTGTCTTTGTTACAGATTATTTCAAAGATAGCTTTACAAAACACAAACAAAGGCACTTTTAAGAGCCATTCTCTCTCACTCTCTCTCTTGTCTCTCTCATTCTCTCTCTCTCTCTTTAACTGATTCTCTCTCACTCTCTCTTTTTCTCTCTCTCTCTATATCGCTCTCTCTCACACACACACACACACACACTCTACTTCTGTATTTTGTGTATGAAAAGTATAAGTTTACAATCTTGATATTGTATCTGAAGATGTTGCTGTTATTGTCATGTAGGCTGCAATGGGAAACCCTTCCGTTCAAAGAGAGCAGCCACAAATCAAGTGGTCACAAGACGACGTCACAAATCACCAACACATGCATCAGGTTTGTTGTGCACTGCACTGTTATCATGGTTGAATAATAAAGATTATAAACAAATTATTAGTGGGTGGAAATATGGTGTTATGTTAACCCCATTTGACAGATGGATATTTGGATTTTTTGGGGCAATTATAAAAACTAAAATGTATGATACTTCAAGAGTCTGATAGAATAGATAACCCAAAATATTTGCCTCTGCAGCTTCCATGAACCCAGTGAGTGAGGAAGTCCAGATAGAAGGACTAGAATTGACTGCAAGTCTCGGTGAGTATCTGTATGTCTCTGTGTGTGTGTGTGTTCATGTTGATATTTACATTTATTCATTTAGCTGACGCTTTTATCCAAAGCGACTTACAATTGCTATACATGTCAGAGGTCGCACGCCTCTGGAGCAACAAGGGGTTAAGTGTCTTGCTCAGGGACACATTGGTGTCTCACAGTGGATTCGAACCCGGGTCTCTCACACCACAGGCATGTGTCTTATCCACTGCGCCATCATTGTGGGGACCAGTCAGCGGTCCCCATGAGGAAAACAGCATATAAATCATACTAAGTAATGTTTTTTGAAAATGTAAAAATGCAGAATGTTTCCTGTGATGGGTAGGTTTAGGGATAGGGGCAGTGTAAGGGGATATAATATACAGTTTGTTCAGTATAAAAACCATTACGCCTGTTTGTGTGTGTGTGTGTGTGTGTGTGGTGGGGGCGGCGGCGGCTATCACTTTATAATGTTGTTTTTACTGTAATACATGGACAAGTCAAAAAGCATTCAACCAATTGAATGTTCCATGGTCAAACTGAATTTGAATTATGCGTCCCCACAACATACAGATGGTTAAACAGTTGTTTTATTTTTCAGAAAATCGTCTTCGAGAGTTAAGGGGTACTCTTGCCTCTCTTGAAGTTCCAGTGGCAACAGCAGACACAACCTGGACACAACGTCAGGGACTCGCTAGAGTAAGAGCTAAGGAAGCAAGGCCAGTACTCCTTGATGCCAAACTCTCGGCACAGAGAGTATTAAGGCAAATATGCCAGAAATGCCATGAGATGCAGGCCGTGATTCGATGTTTGGAGTGTGTCCCACTGGACTTCGAATACCTCTGTGGCAAGTGTGACAAAGAGGTCCACAGGAGGCAAATCTTCCATGGCAGGATGGCAATATTTCATGGCTACCTAGAGCCTATTCCACCAACAAAAGCTGTGGTGGTGGATGGGAATGGCTAGCCTCACTTTTGTGAGCAAGGTATGTTCATCCAACATTTTCCATAAACTAGTTAAGATTAATTCCACAAATATTGTCTGCTGATGTAAAAGGATAAGCTTTTTTTTAACTATTAATTTATCACTCATTGACTGAAGTAATCAATTATGTTGGTTTATGACAGTGTTTTATTTATGCTAAAACATTTCCTTTTTGTCATCAAGCAGTGATAGTGACATCTGGTATAGTGGATGTTGGAGTGGGGTTTCGAATCACTAGTGTAACATTGGTGTATTGTTTGAGGGACCAAAAAATAAATAAAAATGTTCTGTGTTGCAGTATGTCAGTTGCCTTTGCCCTACCAAAAGGTATTATGTGGGTGCACGGAAGAGACTGTGGTCACCACTGGGAGGCAGATCTCACTGGTCACCATGAATGGTATGTTCTGGAAGTCCCACTTTTTGTTTCAGTACCACAGAACTTGCACCCCAACTTAACATCTGCAAGCATAGCAAAGCAGTTTCACTTTATCAATAGACATTTTAATGTCAAATGCCATGTCAAATGACTATTATCAATCCTCTTTAACACAATTGTGTCTATGAAACATCCTTAGTTTAATGTAGGGATGTCAACAATTAATCGACGATCGATTAATTGTCGATAAGACATTTAATCGATAAAACTTATCGATCATCGATTAACCATGCGCGTGCGTGCTCATGCGCGCGTGCTGCTCCACAGCGAAACATGTAAGCGAGCGCGCCGAGTTTTGTTTGGGACTATTTTACGCCTTCATCATGACAATAAGTTGGCGTGTGCATTCGCAGCCTTTTGTTTTGTGGAAATGTAAGTTGTAATAGTTTATTTTGTGTTAGTTACGCCTATCTGTATCTGCTTTATCTCATATTGGATGTATTTGGTTAAGAATTGACGCTAAAGCGTGATCTTTAGCGCGCGCTGCTCAAACGGCATTCATACGGCACAAACGACAATGGTCATATTACATAACATTATAAAGAAAACATTATTGTAATAAAACACTGTGAATTTTTTGGTTTAGTTGCCGTGTCGCGTTGTTCCTGGAAGAGCGCGTCCACAACATGAGTCATTCTGAATGGCACGTAGGCCTAGTTCAAGTTCACTTGTGCATTCACGTCATTTTGTGCAGATATAAATAGTAATATTATATTTATTTCGTATATATCTGATTGATCTCATAGGATGCGTTTCTTTGAGTTAAAAAAACGCACTAGCAAAGTGCTCAACGGTTATAAATTCAGTCAGCGCGCACCGCTCAAGCAGAATGCACGACTAATAATAACCATGATTAATTTGGGACTGTCATATCACATAACATGAGAACACTATTTTATTAATTCGTTGTGAATTAATTGGGTTTAGTTGCTGTTTTCAGTGCGTTGTTCCAGGAAGAGCACGTCCACAACAGTCACACATTCTGACAAGCGCATCTGAGGCGGTTGGTGACACATGACGTTGTATAGTCGTTTTATTTGATTATTAAATAATTAATTTAATTATCTATCACATCGATATATTTTACAATCCTACTAGCCCTATACTTAGATTTAAAAAAAATTATCTTTAATTTGGTGATGAACAGCGTTTTGAGCAGCATTTACAGACCCTGTTGGCTATATGACACTGAGCAGACACGTATTGCAGTATTAAGGCTAACGATTAATCGATCGTTAATTTGAACGACGACCGATCATGGGAATTTGTGAAAATTGACATCCCTATGTGTTTATTTTTTTGACAGGACGATATGAGGTGTCTTTACCTCGAAAGGTCTGTCCAAAGTGCAAGACTGAATGGACTCCAGGGGTAAAAGACCTTATGCAATACAATTATTGGCCAAGCACCACAAACTGCCAAACGTTGTATGCATTTGAAGTGTTTGAGGCTTTCTCTAACATGAAACTGTCAGCTCCCTCGCTTTCAAGACATGCTTTTTTAAAGCTGTTGGAGCACCAGTCTGTTCAAGGAGGAAGGGTTAGTCTGCCTGAATCACATTGTAACACACAATTATGACTGTATTCGTAATTTTGTGGGTATTTTTTATTTATTTTTTTATTTTATTTTTTTCTAAATCCATTGTTCTCTTACGAGAGGTTCTCTCGTATTGCGTAAGCTAGCTTACGCTACGGGAAAGATTCATCTTTCTGAGAAATTGAAGCCAAAAAATTATCCTATAATTTTGTATCTATTGTCAACGCAGTTCAGCTGCAGCAGAGCATGAGCGGGCTAGCTAGCAGCTCATTGGCTCGCTCACAGGGAACTGCTTAAGCCTATGAGGAGACGCGATTGAACTCTCGTCCAATGAGAGTCGTGATGCTCTCATTGCGTCATAGCCCGCCTGAGCGGGCGAGGTCAGAGAGTATAAATACTGGCGTCTTAGGCTGTAACTCTGATTTTCATCTCTTCAGCGAGGCTACACGCATCTGCTGATCCTGAGAGAAGCCGCCGCCGCCGCCGCCGCCGTCGCCGTCGCCGCCGCCGTCGTTGAAAAGGCACCTTCTAGCGAGCATCTGGGAGACTGAGGAAGCCGGCCGTCTTCGCCACCTTCAGCCGTCCTGCAAGCTAGCGCCATCCGACGACGTATCCTTTTCAATTGTATATTGTTTGTGTACCTTCACAAAAGAGCAGCGAGCGTCTTTTTTAAGATGCCTCGCACACCTGCGGCTCATGCCGCGTCCCTCTCAGCGCCAGAGCCCGCCTTCTTCTGCGCTCTCTGCCTGGGACTGGAACACGCAGAGTTTTCTCTCGCCGACGGCGGATGTTTCCTCTGCGAATGGGCTTCTGTTGTCGACCCTGCGGGCTCGACTCGAAGCGTTAAGCCGCCTCCCCCTCTCACCGCCCACGAGCGCTGAATGGGGGACGAGCCGCTTACAGCTGTGCCAACCGCGGCTAGCTTTCTTACTTTACAAGAGAGCTAGCCCGACCCCGTGCATACGCGTCACCGGCAAGTGGGTTTATAGTGCGCTAGTTCCGTCGAGGCCGAACTAGTCGCTGCTATCACGCCCTCTTATCTGCTCGCGCTTTTAAGCCTGTGTCTTCCCCCTAGCTCAGTGGTGGAACACAAAGCTTTTCGCGCCAGAAACCCGTGTTCGATTCCGGCTCTCGCAGATAATTGTTTATGCAGCTCTGAGCTCACGGCCAGCTTTCTTACGTTACAGAAAGCGGCCGCGCTCTCCCGCCTGCATATAACGCCGCTACATAAAGCTGGACAAATGGGTTTATAGTGTATCAGTTCCGCCGAGACCGAACCTGTTACTACTATCACGCCCTCTTATCTGCTCGCGCTGTTATGTTTGTGTCTTTACCCCTGGATCAGTGGTGGAACACAAAGCTTTTCGCGCCCGAGATCCGTGTTCGATTCCGGCTCTCGCAGATAATCTTATGCAGCTCTGAGCTCGCGCCCAGCTCTCTTACGTGACAGAGAGCGGCCGCGCTCTCCCGCGCTCATGAGAAACGTTCTCATTTCCGAGCATAAAGCTGGACAAATGGGTTATAGTGTGTTAGTTCCGCTGAGGCCGAACCTGTTACTGCTATCACGCCCTCTTATCTGCTCGCGCTATTGTGCTTGTGTCATTACCCCTGTGGCTCAGCGGTGGATCACAAAGCTTTTCGCGCCAGAGACCCGCGTTCGATTCCAGCTCTCGCAGATAATTTTTGCTCTGAGCTCTGAGCTCGCGCCAGTTTTCTTACGTGAGAAATTGGCCGCGTTCACGACACGGCCGCGCGCATCACAAGTCCAGCCTCTGCAGGCTAAAAATAGTCTCGTGCCCGCTTGCTGCGCTCACGTTTCTAACACGCACTTGCATGCGACGCGCGTCACAAGTGCAGCCAATTCAGGCTATATATATATATCCCGCCTGACCAGCCTTAGCTGAGAAAAGGACGGCTATTTCTCGCCGCGGCCGAACCGCCGTCAAAGTTTCGCCCTCTGTCAGTCCCCGTTCACACGGCTACTGCAGCAGTGTACACCGCCATCAACAAGCCGGTCTTTTTTCCCGCTTGCATGTGCACAAACGCCGTTTTCACCGCAACCCAGAGAAATCTAAAGAGCATAAAAGCCTCCTGTGTAGAAAATGTGCCCACAACACTGTGTTCACTCATACACAAAGCACTGCAGGTGCACAAACACCGTTTTCACGGCGACCCAGAGAAATCTCAAAAAAAGAGAGCATTAAAGCCTCTTGTGTAGAAAATGTGCCCACAACACTGTGTTCACTCATACACAAAAGCACTGCAGCTCCCGTGTCTCACACAGAGTCCACTCTCATAGAGCGGTTCCTACCCGCTCGAGTTTCAGAGTGCATAAGCGCGCCCACGAGCCCGTGTGCGCGTCCCCCCTCTGCTCACTTTGTTACACGGCCCATAAACTCCTCTCTGAGTGTAAGTTCCGCTGTCATAAACACTATGAGCACGCTCACACAGCCCGCTATGTGCAGCGACGGGGACCATGTAGCCATTCACCCCCTAGCGTTACGCTTCAAAGCGTGGGAAGCTATTCCGGGAATTTCCCAGTGGGTGCTAAACACAATAGGCTAGGCTATCGTTTACAGTTTCACCGCCGCCCTCCAAGTTTTCGAGCGCGGCTAGAAACTACTGTGAACCTAGATGCGGCGACGCTGCTCCGTTCAGAGATAGCAAAACTATTGTGCAAAAGGGCTATAGAGAGAGTGCCTCTGTCTATGAGCGAGTCAGGGTTTTACAGCCGTTATTTTCTTGTTCCCAAGAAAGACGGCGGCCTCAGACCAATCTTAGACCTCAGAGTGCTGAACAAAGTTCTCATGAAGAGACCATTCAAAATGCTCACTATCAGAAAACTCCTCGCGCATGTGCGCCAGGGGGACTGGTTCATTTCACTAGATCTGAGAGATGCTTATTTTCAGATTCAGATAAATCCCCTTCACAGGCCATTCTTATGTTTCGCCTTCAAAGGCCAGGTTTATCAATACACAGTCCTTCCGTTCGGCCTATCCTTGGCACCTCGTACGTTCACGAAGTGCATGGATGCGGCGCTCGCCCCCCTGCGGAGTCAGGGGCTGCGAATACTGAACTATTTGGACGACTGGCTGATTTTGGCACAATCACAGAGAGAGATACTGTCTCATCGTACAGTTCTCCTCGACCATCTGAAAGGTTTGGGCCTCTCTGTCAACTGGACAAAGAGCGCACTTCAATCCAGTCAGACTATTTCCTTCTTGGGTATAGAGCTAGACTCGGTCACGATGACGGCTCGCCTATCAACACAGCGCGCGCGCCGTGTTCAGCGTCTCGCCGCATCTTTTCAGATGAACAGACTCACACCTCTGAAAACTTTTCAGAAGGCGTTGGGTTACATGGCCTCAGCCTCCGCGGTGCTCCAGCTGGGGTTACCGCGCATGCGCCCGCTTCAGCTCTGGTTGAAGAGCCGTGTGTCTCACCGTGCGTGGACCACGGGCCGCCAGCTGATAAAGGTAACGCAGACCTGTATTATAGCTCTGCAGCCATGGACCGTGACAGAATGGTTTCAGCGGGGCGTTTCCATGGGGACTTTTTCTCGCCGAAAAGTCATCTCGACAGACGCATCCAACACGGGTTGGGGTGCGGTCTGCGAGGGCTCACCGGCCTTCGGCCCCTGGTCAGCTCAAGAGAGCCTCCTTCACATAAACTGTTGGAGATGTTGGCGGTCGAGAACGCGCTCACGCGTTTTCTCCCGCGCGTTCACGGTCACCACGTGCTGATCCGTTTGGACAATATAGCCGTGGTCTCCTATCTAAACCGTCAGGGCGGAGTCAGATCCAGAAATCTTTTCAGACTGACAAAACGCATATTAGTTTGGTCGCAGTGTCACCTGCTCTCGCTCAGAGCGATGCACGTGCCGGGCCATCTGAACGACGGCCCAGACAGTCTGTCCAGGAACCCCATTCCCCCCGGGGAATGGTCCCTGCACACTCTTACAATCCAAAAGCTGTGGCGAATATTCGGCAGAGCAGAGGTGGACCTCTTCGCCTCAGAAGAGAACACCCATTGCCCAATATTTTTCTCAAAGAGCGACGACGCGCTAGCCCAGACCTGGCCCAGCCGCCCGCTTTATGCATTCCCTCCGGTTTCTCTGCTACCACAGGTGCTTCAGAGAATCAGGGAAACACGCCACTCGGTGCTCCTCATAGCTCCGTGTTGGGAGGGTCAGACTTGGTTTCCGGAGCTCACTCAGCTGTCACAGACAGCCCCGTGGCCCATTCCAGTCAGAGCAAATCTCCTCTCTCAAGCTCGCGGCACGATCTGGCACCCCCACCCAGAGCGCTGGGCGCTACACGCGTGGGTGATCAACAACTACCCGTTGCTTTGCCAGAGGGAGTGTTAAACACGATCATGCAGGCTAGAGCGGCCTCTACGAGAAGGCTCTATGCGTCTAAATGGTCTGTGTTCTCAAAATGGTGCACCGACAAAAATTTGGACCCACGGTCATGCGAGGTTCCTTCCTTGCTAAGTTTTCTCCAAGAGATGCTGGACAAGGGCAGGTCCCCGTCCACTCTCAAGGTGTATGTGGCGGCCGTCGCAGCGTTCGTTGAACCCCGGCGCGGCCAGTCACTGGGCAAAGACGGTTTGGTCATCCGCTTCCTCAGGGGAGCTAGAAGGATGAACCCCTCACGCCCCTTCGGTGCCGATTTGGGATCTTTCCATAGTTCTCGAAGCTATGAAAGCCCCCCCCATTCGAACCACTAAACACCGTGGACCTCAAATACCTCTCGTTCAAAGTCGTTTTTCTGCTTGCGCTCGCATCAGTAAAACGTGTGGGAGACCTTCACGCGCTGTCAACTAGCGCTTCCGGTCTTGAGTTTGGGCCCAATGACTCCTTAGTTGTTCTCAAACCTAGACATGGTTATGTCCCAAAAGCGATTGGTACCCCGTTCAGGGCACAAGTTATTTCTTTATCGGCTCTGCCTGCATCCGATAGCGAATCTGACTCTAATCTCCTGTGTCCGATCAGGGCCCTGAGATTATGCATTTCCCGCACTGCTCCGGTCAGACGATCTGAGCAGCTGTTTGTTTCGTCCGGTGGGCGCACCAAAGTGTTGGCCGCCTCGAAACAGACACTATCTAGATGGATAGTTGATGCCATTGCAGCCGCATACGCATCAAAAGACCTGCCATGCCCTCTGGGCATCAGGGCTCATCCCACTAAAGGCATGGCCTCATCGTGGGCATGGTCCAGCGGAATTTCCATTCATGACATCTGTGTGGCAGCAGGATGGTCTTCCCCTTCCACCTTTGTCAGATTTTACAATCTCGAAGTTCCCGCCTTGCAGGCTAAACTACTAGCTATCTAGTATGTTACAGTTTCTCTGGTAAGCTGCACAAAAAGAGTTATTCACACAGACCGGTTCCCGCTCTGTCTCTCTTATCAAGTGCTTAGTACTACACAATCACCGGCCCGCTCTGCTGGCCCTGTCACATGTACATATATTTTTTCCCACTATTAAGGGTTCCCCCGGGTCTCCCCTGGGACTCATAAGTGGATGCTTAGCACGCACGGCGTTGACCAGGTGTTCCCGTAGCGTAAGCTAGCTTACCTAACGTAACCTCGGTTCTCTCTAGATGAGGGAACGAGTATTGCGTTCCCGGCCGTGCTAGTGCTACTAGCGTTCTCGCTTCATTCTATGAAAACCAGAGTTACAGCCTAAGACGCCAGTATTTATACTCTCTGACCTCGCCCGCTCAGGCGGGCTATGACGCAATGAGAGCATCACGACTCTCATTGGACGAGAGTTCAATCGCGTCTCCTCATAGGCTTAAGCAGTTCCCTGTGAGCGAGCCAATGAGCTGCTAGCTAGCCCGCTCATGCTCTGCTGCAGCTGAACTGCGTTGACAATAGATACAAAATTATAGGATAATTTTTTGGCTTCAATTTCTCAGAAAGATGAATCTTTCCCGTAGCGTAAGCTAGCTTACGCAATACTCGTTCCCTCATCTAGAGAGAACCGAGGTTACGTTAGGTAACCGATTCGTTTTTTTCATAGATGGGGAAAATCTGTGCGGATATGTTTCAAAAGAGCTATTTTGAATATTGCCTATGCAAACATTCAGAGGACATGATGTCTGAAGTTGACTCTTTTTGCTGTCCAGCCTGTCAACCTGATATGTTGGCAGTGTGTTGTGATGGCAACCGAAAACATTACCGCTTCCGAAAATCAAGAGGGTATGTAAAGACTACACAGTCGATTTATAAATATATTTAACAAGAACATTGTCATTGAAATAGTTGCATGTAGAGTAATGTGCGTTTACTGCATTAGTTAAATTAGGTATTTTGTGATCATTTTTACAGAACCGAGGAACCGTCTTTATATGAGGGCTTGTTTATAGCCAAAGATGATGAAGTTCTGACCTTTCTGGAGAAAATCAGAGGAAGCAGTGGGGCAAGAGTAAGATTGATTCTGCATACCATAATCTGCTTATTAATGTGTGTATATTTGTTGAAATGAGTAACGGCTGACTTCACAGACACATGACAGTGGGACGTGTGGGGTGTCGAGGTTCAGGGCGACAATCCAACAATCCTCCTCAAAGATTGATGAAGAGGGCATTCAGGTGGCAGTTTACAGGTGTGTTCGTATTTCAGGAGAGTGTTCTTGTACAGTGTCATTCATGTTGTGGACACTAATCTATTTATTCATCTGAATGTCATTTTTTTTTATGTAAAGTAAAAACAAGAAATGTGACTGTGTATGAGAGAGAGGAAGAAAGTGTGTGTTGGTGTGTGCGCGAGGATTTTGAGCAACTCTTTGTGTATGTTGATCATTAATAACCACATTGTCTCTTATCAATCAGACATGGGATATTATTGCGTGCCCTGAACCACTACCGTGGAGAAATCTTTGCATATCCAATGTTTATTCAAAAGGACATGGCAGAGAGGGCAAATGTTACCTTCTTCGCAATGGATGTTATCTGCAGGTAACACATACCTGTATGTTTTAGTCTGAGTCGTACTTTTAGATTGATTTCCAAGCAAATTGTGTTGGTAATACCAATAATGATGCTCTTGTTTTCTAGGTACTGGCCCTACCTAAGCAAGGTGGCTGATAATTTCACTGATATGCAGCCGTTGATGGAAATGAGGACATTTCTGAGTGTCATGCACGCCAAAGCACACACAGCAAAATGCGAGGTACCTGAAATGACTGTAAATGGAGTAAGTTTAATATAATACATTACATTACACTTTTACCATTAGAAGGTAATGATAAATCACTGTTGCAGGTGAGATGGGGTGGCAGGAATCAGGATGGAGCAGGGAACACTGTCGGAGAGGAAGTTGAGCAGGTATGTTATTACTGACTTTGTAACTATGTGGACATAGGAGACTTCACTGATACATGTGAGATAAGCAGAGTGTGAAGGATAAAGTACATCAGGATATCAAACAAAGATCTATGCTTGCTAGAATGACCATCAGAGGATGTTCTGAAATGTAGTTGCAACACCCATTATGTCTGAGTAAAAAGTGAAGTCAGCAGTGTAGGTGTATAAATGTTCTATCACTATTTCAAGCTATGTTCCTTCTGAGTTCCTTCCATACACATACACTGTGATGAGGTATTTCTGACTTCTAAAATGTCATTTTCCTGTTCTCCTCTCACTAAAGTAATTGTTGTATTAAGTCATGTCTAACTGCAATGGTATTTCCCATTTAAACTGATCCAATCACTCATACAGATTTATTTTTTCAATCAGGGAGAGAAAATATGCTCACTCAACAGGCCATGGGGTGGAACAGAAAAAAGACAGCAAACCTTCACAAGGTCTTGGCCAACAGATACATCAAGGTAAGGACATTTTGCTATGTTCCTCTTGCCTGACACAACATACATTTTAATAACAAACAGCGTAGCTGGAGTCTGGCCATCTGTAATAAGCTCAGTCATACACTGATTTCTAAACTGTAGATGAAGGAATTTCTTGATCCCGGTATGGGATGAAAGCTTACATGATTTTATTTTATATATATATATATTTTTTTTGTGATTTAAAGATCTCAGAGAGGGCAAAGCTGGAAGCTGCCAGCTTCAGTGATTTCCGCCAGAAGAATGGCATCACTGAACAAACAGCACAGCAGTGGGTGTGTGATGTTCAGGAGTGGGCAATCACAGGTAAATCATGCACAGTGCTCGGACTCTTCAGAAATACAACTGTTAATTACTTTGTTCAAATATGAACTACATATGGTGATCAGAATCTTTCAAATGAAACTATCGCTTGACTGTGTTACCTATTCAGAGCCAGGTAGCACAACACAACAGCAGGGTATATGCAGGAATCTTGAAGTTCATTTTAATACCTTTTCAAGACTTTTTCAAGACCTTCTCAATATTTTTTAATACCTCACCGCCACTTCAAGCTGTAACCATTTACATCAGTGATACTTTTAACTAGGGATGCACCGAATCCAGATATGTGGGGTTCGGCCGAAAACCGAATCCACTGGTTAAGATTCTGCCGAATCCGAAACCGAATACCGAATCCTACTCATCCTCAGTCCATTAACACAATAAACACATTAATGATGTAAACAACGGGGATTTTCATTTTATTTTATTTTAACTGTAAAAAAAATAAAAGAAAATTTAAAAGAATAAGCAACATTATGCATTTTAACAGCAGCGATGTTGTGTATTGTTTAGGGTCCTTACCACCATGAGACAAATTGGCATTGCAAATTGAACATGTAGCTCGACTTGAATTGCTTTCTTTTGACTGAAAGTACTGCCAAACAACACTTTTTCTGCTCACGAGTTCCATTTTCACTTTACCACAGCCTACTGCACTCGAACGGTCCACTGTAACGAGTGGAAATAAGGCGTGCATGGCCCCTTTAAGAGCTGCGCGCGCCGTCTTGAACTGTGCAGTCTGTATTGTATGTGCCGTGCGCCTCGAACACCCGCCCATGTATGCGGGTTATTTCTGTTTGATGCTCATTTTTATCTTATTTTGTTAAGTAACGCTGTGGACGCTAGAACGTGTGACAGACAGTTGCACGAGTTCGATTGGGGAATAAAGTGCGAGTTGTGAGAAGACAATCGCCTCCGTGAGTCTGTCTGGCCTCTGCAATAACTTTAGCTGTGAGCTATCCCTATTTTTTTCTTCCTGACACAAACGCGTTACACTACAGGCTTGTTCGACTTGAACCTGCGCTGCACAGACCGCTTGGTTTATGACATCAGTACTGCGAGAGCAATTAAAAAGCATAAGGAGCTGTCTGCTCTCTATTAGCTCTCGCGGTACTTTGATGTCATTCACCAATCGGTCTGTGCAACGCCGGTTCAAGTCGAACAAGCCAGAAAACAAGCCTAAAACCCCTTCCCGTAATCAACGGCGGCGTGACGTCGACAAAGCGCGCGTAGTGCAAGCCTAGGGTTCGGTTCGGTGGAAAAAAATTCTAAGGTTCGGCAGAAACCGAACCCCGTTAAAAAGCCCAATATTCGGCCGAATCCGAACCCGAATCCTGGATTCGGTGCATCCCTACTTTTAACTTAACAGTTTTAGTTTGTGATAAAGACTATAGACCACTCTGATACAAAAAAATCAAATAGGCTGGGATAGTAAATCAAAGCAAAGTTTCTTAAAAAAACTTCCCCATTCTGTTCATGCGTTCACCATTGTAATACGCACTGGGAACGCCAGAGCGTACATTGGGCTTTTGAACTCACGCCCGCTCTGGTGCTCTGAGGCAATTTACGAACGCACCCGCAATAGCCTAGTTTTTTATGTACCTGTTCGTTTTTTAAATAAAAATGGATGTTTTTGGGACTCAAACTGTTGGAAAGCTAATTCAGAAAAAATACGCTCAAAATTTAAGACTTTATAAAGCCGTGATAAGACTTTTTAATACTTTAAGGGTCTTAATTTTCCCAAAATTGATTTATCCCCTTTTAATACTTTTCAAGACCCCGCGGATACCCTGAACAGGGACCAACAGAGGATCTCAGGGCTGAGATAGAAAGTATCATAGTGGCCCTGCTACGCAAGAAGCAGGACCTCTATCGTCAGCATGGTTGGTTGACAAATATTCAAATGGCACATTGCAAATGCAAACAAACAAAAACTCTGTTTTCCTTAGAGTTTTATTGTTTTACTTTGCAGATAGCAACCAGACCAGACAAAGAAAGAGAAGAAAAATAAGAGAATTAAAAAACAAACTAAGACAAAAGATTGGACTCTACAATGCTATTGCAGAGGACACGATTGATGAGGAATTGGCTTCCAATTTGACAGAGGACAACATCCTGCCTTGGGAGAGAAGTGAGGATGGTATGGTAGCCTATCTTGACATGTTCTCTAAAATGTATGCCTATGGTATAGCAATGAAAAACTCTCTCTATCTCTCAATCTGTCTATCTATATGTGTATGTTTGGGTTTGTAACTTAATTGTGAATACTAAATCACTTTTTCATATTTCCATCAATTCCCTCTACCCATAGGCCACTCCTTCCGATTAAAACGGTCTGTTTTTGACCAAACAATGCCAATTAGACGGCTTGAGGAGGAGCAGAGCATCCTTGTGAAGGAGATGTCTCAGCACATCACGTCTCTACGAAAGGAGATAAAGGCAGTGGATAAGCTTCAAGAGAACATCAGAATGGGCTGTAAGTCAAATTCTGATTTTTTTTTTTTCTCACTAAATTAGTCCCTTTTCTACTGCTCAACTCGCCTCAACTTGACTACAGTAATTTCCTGTGTATTAGCCGCATTGTGTATAAGCCGCAGGACAGTGTTTTATGCAAGTTAAAAGAAACAAAACCATATTACTTCCATATTAACTGCCCCCGTGTATTAACCTCATAGCTGAAGAAATTTTGCAAAATCAATATAAACCGCGGCTAATAGTTGGGAAATTACGGTACTCTGTTTGGTTACAGACGTTTTGTTTACCACTGTGTAAGGACTGGGCGAAGGGTGAATCGGAATAAATAAATACATCCTTGCTAAAGTCCCAAAGCCTTCAGGCCCAAAAGACTGAATGGAAAATTAACACAAACACCCACACCCATACGTGAAGCCCGCTCAGGACAGAGCGTGGTTTCGAGTTACAAGACATTTTATGACCCCTTCCCTTGCTAAAGAAGAAAGGAATTTCACCATTAAATACATTTTAATGAGATATATGTTATATGTTGTTATGTGGATCTGAGTGCCCAGGGCCTATGAAGATACCTGAGTGTATTGTAGTTCTAAACGAACGATAAATGCCTGTATTATGCATTATAATGAATAATCCAGCTAACACTGGCCGAAGTGTCCTGTTACAAGTTTACGACCCAAAAGAATGTGCATGCAGGACCTCTCTGTCCACACGACACACACCCATAAGAACTTAAGGAATTTCCAGTTAAAAAGACATTTAACAATACATATTTGATATGTTTTATGTGTGTCTGTTACCCAGGTCCTATGGTTACCTGTGATAGTATCGTAGTTCTAAAATAACTACAAAATGCTTGGAAAGTATGCCTTTTAATGTAACTTTGTGATATGGAGAGAAGGATGACCAAAAGGCGAGATGCAGCAATACAGTCTTTAATAAACAGAAAATGCTGTCCAGAGAAAATAGAACGAAAAGTCAATAAATGCAACTGAGAGTCTTCCAATGGTGCGGGAAATGACAGAACGTAGAACGAGTCCTCTGAACTGACAGCAGAACGATCTCGGTGGTGGGCAGCAGTGTAGCGGTTCCAGCCAACCCAGGTACTCACAGAAGGTAAAGTATCACCCGACAATGATGGACGGGTAACAAGCACAGCTTAGTCGCAATCACAGTGTAGCAGGATAAATTCCGCAGAGCACTCGGACAGGACGGGACAAGACAGGAACGATAGGTAAGAGCACAAGCAACTCATTCATATTACTCACGAAATAATCTGGCAGAGAGACAGGGAAAAGCAGGGGTAAAAGAAGCGGAGATAATTAGAGAAAGAGAGAACAGGTGTGTAAAGGATGATAAGATAACAAGTAGAGATTGGAGACAGCTGGGAGTGATGAGAGAGATGTGTGTGTGCGTAATGAAAGGTGTAGAAATCAGTGAGTGTACACATATGTATCCAGAAGGGGGCGGCAGGGTGAGGAAAGAGAAACCAGAATCATGACAGTACCCCTCCCTCAACGAGCGCCCCCTGGCGCTCTCGAGGAAGGAGACTGACGAGACCGGAGGAAATCATCGATGAGCGAGGGGTCCAGAATGTCCCGAGCCGAAACCCAACTCCTCTCCTCAGGGCCATATCCCTCCCAGTCCACTAAGTACTGATGCCTACGACCACGACGGCGCATATCCAAAAGCCTACGAACCTTGTAAACCGGAGT
Organism: Semotilus atromaculatus; assembly: GCA_031834385.1. Classification (NCBI taxonomy): domain Eukaryota; kingdom Metazoa; phylum Chordata; class Actinopteri; order Cypriniformes; family Leuciscidae; genus Semotilus; species Semotilus atromaculatus. The sequence goes on along the minus strand of JAULUF010000026.1, from coordinate 32,138,819 downwards.
ACCCTCAATGCGTATGGGCGGGACGGACGGACGAGAGGGCGCGCGGACGGCCGGTTTGACGCACGAAACGTGAAAAACAGGGTGGACACGACGAAGATTAGGAGGAAGAGCGAGCTTGACTACGACAGGACTAATGACTTTAACAATACGGAACGGGCCGACAAAGCGGGGCGCCAGCTTACGAGACTCCGACTGGAGAGGTAGATTGGACGTGGAGAGCCATACCCTTTGACCGCAAATGTAGCGGAGACTCTTATTGCGTCGTTTGTTAGCAGTGTTACTCATGCGCCTTCTTGAGCGAAGAAGTGCTGATCTTACCCCTCTCCACGTACGCCTGCAGCGGTCAATAAACGCTTGAGCGGACGGAACATTAGACCCTGAACTCTGTGAGGTGAGTAACGGAGGCTGATAACCCAGGCAAAAATGGAACGGTGAGAGACCTGTGGCAGAGGAGGGGAGCGAGTTGTGTGCGTATTCTGCCCAGGCGAGTTGTTCTGACCAAGACGAAGGATTGCGGTGGGCAAGACTGCGGAGAATGCGGGCGACAATTTGGTTAGCTCGTTCAGCCTGACCGTTAGTCTGGGGATGAAACCCGGACGAAAGGCTAGCGGAAGCGCCGATCAGACGACAGAACTCCCTCCAAAATTGAGAGGCGAACTGTGGTCCTCTGTCTGAAACCACATCGGTGGGTAGACCGTGAAGCTTAAACACATGATCGACCATGATCTGAGCCGTCTCTTTGGCGGAGGGAAGCTTGGCGAGAGGGATAAAATGCGCAGATTTAGAGAAGCGATCTACGACGGTTAATATGACAGTGTTCCCTGCAGACGAGGGAAGCCCGGTGATAAAATCGAGACCGATGTGAGACCAAGGACGTGAAGGAACCGGTAAGGGGCGAAGTAAACCGGCCTTGGTTTGGGCGCAGACCGGACAAGCGGCGATAAAACGACGTGCATCACGTTCTAATCTTGGCCACCAAAAACGTTGACGGATGGAGGCGAGTGTGCCCCGGACGCCGGGATGGGCTGATAATTTAGAGGAGTGGCCCCACTGAAGGATGGCTAAGCGGGTGGAGACGGGGACAAACAGGAGACGCTCTGGGCAACCGCGCGGAATGGTGGTGCGAGCGAGGGCGCGCTTTACCAACCTCTCGACTCCCCAGACAGCCGCACCCACTACACAGTCGGAAGGAATAATCTCCTCCTGTGCAGTGGTGGAAGTCGAGTCGTCGAAGAGGCGGGAAAGTGCGTCAGGCTTTACGTTCTTAGACCCGGGACGATAAGAGATGGTAAAATCGAAGCGCGTGAAAAACAAAGCCCAGCGAGCTTGACGAGCGTTCAACCTCTTGGCGGAACGGATATACTCAAGGTTTCTGTGGTCCGTCCAAACTAAAAAAGGAACCGAGGCTCCTTCTAACCATTGACGCCATTCTCCCAATGCCAAACGTATGGCGAGTAATTCACGGTTCCCGACGTCGTAGTTGCGTTCTGCGGGCGAAAGGCGATGAGAAAAGAAGGCACAGGGATGTACCTTCTCATCTACTGAAGAGCGCTGGGAAAGGACAGCCCCGACCCCCACCTCAGAAGCGTCGACCTCAACGATAAATTGTCTGGCGACGTCGGGAGTAAGCAGAATTGGGGCAGACGTGAAAAGGGATTTAAGCAAATCGAAAGCGCGCTGGGCAGGAATCGACCACACGAATCTAGACTTAACTGAAGTCAAGGCGGTAAGAGGGGCCGCCACCTGACTAAAGTTACGAATAAAACGGCGATAAAAATTTGCCACGAGAGTCAGGAACGGGCCAATCGGTAACAGCTTGAACCTTAGTAGGATCCATACTGATCCCCTCCGCAGAAATGACCGAACCGAGAAACGTAACAGAGGGGGCGTGAAACGAACACTTCTCGGCTTTAACAAAGAGTCGATTCTCCAGCAATCGCTGAAGAACCCGACGAACGTGCTGGACGTGCACTTCGAGAGAGGGTGAAAAAATCAAAATGTCATCGAGATAGACAAAGACGAATATATTTAGCATGTCCCGGAGGACATCATTGACGAGGGCTTGAAAAACAGCAGGAGCGTTGACCAGGCCGAACGGTAAAACCCGGTATTCAAAGTGACCGAGAGGCGTATTAAAAGCGGTCTTCCACTCGTCGCCCTCTTTAATGCGTACGAGATGGTAAGCGTTACGGAGATCGAGATTAGTGAAAAACTTTGCTCCCTGCAGTAGTTCAAAAGCTGAGGACATCAGTGGCAGGGGGTAACGGTTCTTGACAGTGATCTCATTCAGCCCTCTATAGTCTATGCAGGGACGCAAAGATCCGTCTTTCTTTTTAACAAAAAAGAAACCCGCGCCGGCCGGTGACGAAGATGGTACAATGGTACCCGCGTCTAGGGACTCGGAGAGGTAGTTCTCGAGTGCTCTGCGTTCGGGAGCAGACAAAGAATAAAGTCTACCGCGTGGAGGAACAGTACCCGGGAGGAGGTCGATACAACAATCGTACAGCCGATGAGGAGGAAGAGAAGTGGCTCGGGAGCGACTGAACACCTCGCGCAGGTCGTGATATTCCCCCGGAACTCCCGACAAATCGCCTGGTCCTTCCTGGGAAACAGAGACAGAGGAAACAGGAGGGATGGCAGAGGTTAAACATTCGACATAAGATAATTTCCAAGACAAAACAGAATTATTAGCCCAATTGATTTGAGGATTATGTTGAACCAACCAAGGATGTCCTAAAACCACGGGACAATAGGGCGAAAAAAAAATAAAAAAGGAAATAGTCTCTCTGTGGTTCCCCGAGACCGTAAGGGAGAGAGGAACAGTCCTCCTCTGAATCCTAGGAAGGGAAGTACCATCTAAGGCAAAAAGAGGGGTGGGGTCTCTTAAGTCTTTGAGGGGAATACCTTGCTCTTGAGCCCATGCCTCGTCGACGAAATTCCCCTCCGCTCCGGAGTCAATCAGGGCAGAGCTGGCGACAGAGGAACCCGGCCAGTGGAGAGAAATCGGTAGAGTGGTAGATGACCTCGGTGGAGAGTCCCTGGAAGAGGCGCTCGCCAGTAGCCCTCCGTTTACTGGCGAGCCCTGGCTTTTACGGGGCACATCTTGACAAAGTGACTGGGTGAAGCACAGTACATGCAAAGGCGGTTGGTCACTCTCCGCTCTCGTTCCTTAGCGGAGATGCGTAATCCTCTGAGCTGCATCGCCTCAGACTCCGGACCAGTAGGAGGCGTAGAAGAGGCGACAGGTGGAGGAGAGAAGAGAGAAGATTCAAGACTGCATGCCCGGCGGCGAAGGTCGAAGCGCCTCTCAATACGGATAGCCAGGTCGATTAAGGCGTCCAGCCGAGTCGGCACCCCTCGAGCGAAGATCTCATCCTTTAACTCGGAATTAAGCCCCTCCTGGAAACGAGCCACCAAGGCCGGCTCATTCCAGCCACTAGTGGTGGCTAGGGTGCGAAACTCGATAGAAAAATCCGCAGCAGAGCGTCTTCCTTGGCGAAGAGAGGAGAGTAACCGGGAAGCCTCTTCCCCATAAGCAGAGCGGTCAAAGACACGGATCATCTCGGCCTTGAACTGGGAAAAGTTAAACACACAACCCGCCTCCGCCTCCCAGTTGGCCGCTCCCCACTCACGGGCTCGTCCAGCAAGGAGAGATATAACGAAGGCGACTCTGGCTCTATCCGAGGCATAGGTTGAGGGTTGGAGGGAAAAAACAACCTCGCACTGAGTCAAGAAGGCGCGACATTGAGTAGGCTCACCTGAGAAGCACGGAGGATTGTTGATCCGTGGTTCCGGTTGTAACAGCTTTAACTCTGTTACCTGAGATGTTATACTTCCTTACACCATTAGGGGCGCTAATCATCCTCATGGATGAGTATTTAACCAGGTATTATACCTGAAGAAGTAGACAAGCATGTGGATAGAGAAAGCAATGGCTTTCTTGGGCTATTCCGTGTGACTTTATAAGGTCCTATGATTGAGGAACATGTTTCCTTTTTGGTCAATCAGTAAGTAGTATGTTTCTTTTCAAATATTACCAAGACCAGAGGGTATATGTAATTAATGTTTAATGTATAACTATGATATTGAAGGTGTTGAGCATTGGGCTTTTCATGTTAATGGTGACTGTGTCGTCTATTTAGATGGACCTTTTTATTCCGGTGTTACTTACATGGGTGAAAGTACGTGGTTCAGCTAACTTTCTGCTTTGTGAAATGGAACTTGGATTATGACGCTTGGACGTTTAATGTGAACACTGGAGGGTTCGGATTGCACTTGGGGAAGACAGGAGGACCCCTTTCCTATTTTCCAACATTGGGACTATCGAATTAAAAGTACTGATTTTTGCAAGGACGTTTCCTTCATTATCCAACCTTGTTGACTTCACCATCAGCTAAGTTTTATCATTCATTTTGCCAGTCCAGATGCCCTGAACGCTTAACTGTACTTGTTTGATGTCTGATGTAACTGATGTTTTTCTGTTTTCTACCTTGTTCATTATTATTTTTGTTTTTCTTTTGTATGATGTAAACATTTGAGATTGTGGGTTGGTGAATACATTATAAGCGTAAAGCTTGTGACTGATTCTTCAGAAGTATAGCTGTGTAACCCAAAGCAAACTAGTTTTTTTTACCTATACCTAAGCTAATATAAAGTCTTGCTATCCCAACTCTGATATATAACTTAAACTGAAAAAAAGGTAACGGTTATATAAATGGCGCCCGAACAGGGACTAGGAAGGCTTTAAGGTACTTGTTTGCTACCAATTGGTTTCAATTAAATCATGTCTAGTTCAAAGGCTTTTGAAGGGGATGTTCCTGTACCCGACCCAGACTTTTCAACATCATCGTTTAGAGCACATCGAGAGCCATTAAAGGAGCTGATCAATACTTTTAGCGGTTTATATACACTCACCGGCCACTTTATTAGGTACACCTGTCCAACTGCTCGTTAACACTTAATTTCTAAGCAGCCAATCACATGGCGGCAACTCAGTGCATTTAGGCATGTAGACATGGTCAAGACAATCTCCTGCAGTTCAAACCGAGCATCAGTATGGGGAAGAAAGGTGATTTGAGTGACTTTGAACGTGGCATGATTGTTGGTGCCAGAAGGGCTGGTCTGAGTATTTCAGAAACTGCTAATCTACTGGGATTTTCACGCACAACCATCTCTAGGGTTTACAGAGAATGGTCCGAAAAAGAAAAAACATCCAGTGAGCGGCAGTTCTGTGGGCGGAAATGCCTTGTTGATGCCAGAGGTCAGAGGAGAATGGCCAGACTGGTTCGAGCTGATAGAAGGGCAACAGTGACTCAAATAACCACCCGTTACAACCAAGGTGGGCAGAAGAGCATCTCTGAACGCACAGTACGTCGAACTTTGAGGCAGATGGGCTACAGCAGCAGAAGACCACACCGGGTGCCACTCCTTTCAGCTAAGAACAGGAAACTGAGGCTACAATTTGCACAAGCTCATCGAAATTGGACAATAGAAGATTGGAAAAACGTTGCCTGGTCTGATGAGTCTCGATTTCTGCTGCGACATTCGGATGGTAGGGTCAGAATTTGGCGTCTACAACATGAAAGCATGGATCCATCCTGCCTTGTATCAACGGTTCAGGCTGGTGGTGGTGGTGTCATGGTGTGGGGAATATTTTCTTGGCACTCTTTGGGCCCCTTGGTACCAATTGAGCATCGTTGCAACGCCACAGCCTACCTGAGTATTGTTGCTGACCATGTCCATCCCTTTATGACCACAATGTACCCAACTTCTGATGGCTACTTTCAGCAGGATAATGCGCCATGTCATAAAGCTGGAATCATCTCAGACTGGTTTCTTGAACATGACAATGAGTTCGCTGTACTCAAATGGCCTCCACAGTCACCAGATCTCAATCCAATAGAGCATCTTTGGGATGTGGTGGAACGGGAGATTCGCATCATGGATGTGCAGCCGACAAATCTGCCGCAACTGTGTGATGCCATCATGTCAATATGGACCAAACTCCCTGAGGAATGCTTCCAGCACCTTGTTGAATCTATGCCACGAAGAATTGAGGCAGTTCTGAAGGCAAAAGGGGGTCCAACCCGTTACTAGCATGGGGTACCTAATAAAGTGGCCGGTGAGTGTATTTCAGATGAAGAAGATGGAGCTGGTGTGGAAGACCCGGATGAAGATTTTCACCTACCACCTCCTCCACTCCCAGAGGTCTATGAAGATCCTGAGACTACAGAACCGGAGTCTGAATCAACCATAATTAAAGAGATTAGCAATCGCCTTGATTCTCTGGAAAAAAATGTCAGTAACCTTCGACAGCAGGTGAGAGAACAAATGTCCGTACAGGATTGTGAGGAGCGGTTTAGATCCACTGAAGAAAAAGTGTCTCATCATGTTGATCGTGAATGTGGAAGGGTGAAAAAATATCTAGAGATGCTGGTGAAAGATCTGGGTACATCTATGGTGGATTGTCTAAAAAGGCGAGACAAGCAGATAGATCGTAAACTACAGATGTACCACCCAACAAGTTCAACCCCTCAGCAATCCACGAGTAGACATGTTATACACAAGCCTGCCAAAGACATTCATTCTCATACCTACTGTACACCTGATAGTATATCAGGAAGTCAGTTTAATCCACCTGTCAAGCTTGAATTCCCTAAGTTCAGCAATCACCCAGAGGAAGACCCACTTGCCTTCATTGAGCGCTGTGAGGAGTATTTTGCTGTCCGGCCATTAACAGATGAAGAAACGATAGCTTCCCTTACTGCTGTTTTGAGTCACACGGCCAAAGATTGGTGGACTGCGGAGAAGAAAAGGGTCCGTGATTGGCAGCAGTTTAAAGAGTCTTTTCTTCAAGCTTTCTTGAATGAAGATTATGAAGTAGTGGCCATGAGAAAGCTCATGGAAAGGAGGCAAGGGGTAAATGAAAGTTTTAGGGACTACGCTTTCCATTATCGGGCATTGTGTTTAAGGTGGAAAAAAGGAATGGCGGAAAAGGAGATGATTCAGGCCATATTGAGGAACTGCAACCCTCGGCTTGCCAGTCTTTTAAGAGGGAACCTGCAGTCAGTCCACGAGTTGGTTAGGGTTGGAATGCAAGTTGAAAGAGACATTGGTGAGTCAAAGAAGTACTGGAACATGATGAACGCTGATGAGCAGCGGAAGAAGAATGTCGGGAATCAGGAGTCACAAAGAAGAAACACTCCATCCTATACTAGAGTTGTGCAAAACATTAAAGAGGATTTGCAGCTTAATCCCAGAAACCTCACCATTCCGCTAGACATTCAAGGTAAACGGATAACTGCACTTGTTGATACTGGTAGTACTTTATCTTTAATGCAAAAGTCCCTATGGAAACAGTTGTGTAAGGAGAAAGTTTTGTTGTCAAGCGGAGGACAAACGTTTCTTCTGGCCAACGGCCATCATCAAGCTGCAGTAGGGAAAGTACTCTGGATAACAAAAGTGCATGATATTCCAGTGGAGGTTGAATTCTACATCATGAACGATTCTGACCTGGCCGTTCCTGTTATAATGGGAATGGATTTTTTGTTGAAGTCAGGAATGGTGATAGATTTTCAGCGTGTTCAGTATATCTTACCCACAGAAGGGGGCGAGGTGGTTACCCATCCCTTTATTTGGCAGGATACCATTCCGACGATACCTACTGTCCATTTCTACTTTGCCCTGTCGTTACCATCACGCAATGAAGAGGATCTTCAGGCTATCCGTTGTCTGACTGCCCAAGCAGACACTAGCATACCGGGGCAGATTCAGTTGGAAGGTCTGATGTTGGGTTGGCCTACAGTTTGTACTCATGACATCGGTCATACAACATTGGTTAAACATCGAATCCTTACCACTGATGAGGTGTCTGTACGGAAAAGAGCTTATCGAGTGTCAAAGGAGAAGCAAGCTTTCATTGATGAGCAGGTAAAAGAGATGTTAGATAAACACATCATACGTCCATCTACCTCATCTTGGGCTTCACCGGTAGTTGTGGTACCAAAGAAAGATGGTGGGACGCGTTTTTGTGTGGACTATCGGGGTCTGAATGCCAAGACACCGTTGGATGCGTACCCAATGCCACAGATTCAAGACATTTTGGAGTCTATGCATGGTGCATCTGTGTTCAGTACCCTTGATCTGAAAAGCGGATATTGGCAACTAGACATGGATCATGACAGTATTCATAAAACAGCCTTTGTGACTTCATCAGGATTATATGAATTCCAACGTTTACCTTTCGGCCTGAAAAATGCGGCAGCGTCTTTCCAAAGATTGATGGAGCATGTGCTTAGGGATTTGAAGGGGAAGTGCTGTATGGTATACATTGATGATGTGGTGATCTACTCCAAAGACGAACAAGAGCACTTCAAGCACATCCATCAGGTATTCAATTGCCTATCCAAAGCTGGTCTCACCCTCAATATGAAAAAATGCAATTTTATTCAGAAGTCTCTTAAGTTTCTCGGTCACCTAGTTTCTGGAGACGGAATAAGAACTGATCCAGACAAAGTTTCAGCTATTCGAGCGTTTCCCACCCCTCAATCCCTGAAAGAAGTACAAAGATTCTTGGGATTAGCTGGGTGGTATCATAGATTCATTCCCAATTTCTCAGAAAAAGCAGCACCCCTTCATGCACTAAAACAAAAAAATACAACCTGGATTTGGTCAGAGCAGTGTCAGCAATCGTTGGATCTACTCAAGATGGATTTAACCAAAGCACCCATTCTGGCAGCACCTGATCTTGAGAAACCTTTTAAAGTCCAGACGGATGCGAGTGAAGTAGGTTTAGGAGCTGTACTTACCCAGGAAGTAGAGGCAATGGAGCGTGTCATTGCCTATGCATCACGGTTATTGAGGGGGGCAGAAAAAGCCTATTCAGTGTCGGAAAAAGAGTGTTTGGCAGTTGTGTGGGCTGTTGAAAAGTGGCGACCCTATTTAGAGGGAAGCCTATTTGAAATTATAACAGATCATGCAGCTTTGACGTGGGCCTTTCACCATCCCAAGCCATCATCACGTCTGGTCAGGTGGACCATTCGGCTCCAAGGGTTCCACTTTGTTGTCAAGTACAGAAAGGGCCAGTGTAACATAGTGCCAGATGTGCTTTCCAGAATCCCAAATGGGGATAGCTCACCTAATCGTATTGCCCTGAATCAAATACCTCCGTCTGCCAACATGCCAGTAGATCTAACCCAGATTGCTGATGCCCAAAATAATGACCAAGACATACAAGACATAGTCTCTGCCATCCGTGACCAGTCCCAGCCTCCTGATACTTCTAGAGTGCATCATATAATTGAAAATGGATTTCTTTTCAGAAGTATTCCTGATGGACGAAACAGGCAGAAGCTTCAACTTATCATCCCACCAATACATCGCCAGGCTTTCATCCAGTATGCTCATGATAATCCGCTTAGTGGGCATCTTGGTAAGCTCAAAACTCTTCTCCGACTGTTGGAAACAGTTTACTGGCCAACCATAAGGAAAGATGTATGGAATTATTGCAAAGAATGCCAGGTATGTCAACGATACAAACCGACGCTTTCTAAACTCTCGGGTCAGCTACAATCTACACCTGTAGTTGAACCTGGTTTCATGCTGGGTGTTGACCTAATGGGCCCTTTTCCTAAAAGCAGCAAGCAAAATGAGTATCTTATGGTCATTGTAGATTACTGTTCGAAGTGGGTGGAGATGTTCCCACTTAGATCAGCGAAAACTCCTCAGATTGCAAGAATTTTGGTGGAAGAGATTTTTACTCGATGGGGCACACCAGCGTACCTAGTGTCTGATCGGGGATCACAGTTTACTTCCCAACTCCTCAGTTTTGTGTGCAAACAGTGGGGCGTTGTTCAAAAACTAACAACTGCGTACCATCCCCAGACGAACCTTACTGAGCGGGTTAACAGAAATCTGAAGACAATGATTGCCTCATATGTAGGCGACCATCACAAATGATGGGATAGATGGATTCCTGAATTTAGGTTTGCCCTCAATACTGCCTTTCATGAAAGCACTGGATTCACTCCTGCGGAAATAGCACTAGGAAGGAGACTTAAAGGCCCAATGGAGCGTGCGTTTCAGAGACCGCCAGATCCTAGTCACCCTGCCTATACCACGCTTGACAAACAAAGTGAACTTCTTAATATTGTCAAGTGTAATGTGGAACGAGCTCAGGCAAAACAGAAGAAATACTATGACCAGCGTCGAAAACCAGCTCATTTCCAAGAAGGAGATGTGGTTTGGGTACGGGCTCATCCCCTATCTAGAGCTGAGGAAGGTGTAATGGCTAAATTATCTGCCAAGTGGAAAGGTCCGGCCAGGGTTAAGAAGAAGTTGGGACCTGTAAACTATGCAGTTGTTTTTATCTCAGACCCTGATAAATGTGACACCTATCATGTACAAAATCTTAAAATTTGCCATGGTTATGACAAATTTTGCTCTGAGCGGAGGGATATGTAACAGCTTTAACTCTGTTACCTGAGATGTTATACTTCCTTACACCATTAGGGGCGCTAATCATCCTCATGGATGAGTATTTAACCAGGTATTATACCTGAAGAAGTAGACAAGCATGTGGATAGAGAAAGCAATGGCTTTCTTGGGCTATTCCGTGTGACTTTATAAGGTCCTATGATTGAGGAACATGTTTCCTTTTTGGTCAATCAGTAAGTAGTATGTTTCTTTTCAAATATTACCAAGACCAGAGGGTATATGTATTTAATGTTTAATGTATAACTATGATATTGAAGGTGTTGAGCATTGGGCTTTTCATGCTAATGGTGACTGTGTCGTCTATTTAGATGGACCTTTTTATTCCGGTGTTACTTACATGGGTGAAAGTACGTGGTTCAGCTAACTTTCTGCTTTGTGAAATGGAACTTGGATTATGACGCTTGGACGTTTAATGTGAACACTGGAGGGTTCGGATTGCACTTGGGGAAGACAGGAGGACCCCTTTCCTATTTTCCAACATTGGGACTATCGAATTAAAAGTACTGACTTTTGCAAGGACGTTTCCTTCATTATCCAACCTTGTTGACTTCACCATCAGCTAAGTTTTATCATTCATTTTGCCAGTCCAGATGCCCTGAACGCTTAGGCTAACTGTACTTGTTTGATGTCTGATGTAACTGATGTTTTTCTGTTTTCTACCTTGTTCATTATTATTTTTGTTTTTCTTTTGTATGATGTAAACATTTGAGATTGTGGGTTGGTGAATACATTATAAGCGTAAAGCTTGTGACTGATTCTTCAGAAGTATAGCTGTGTAACCCAAAGCAAACTAGTTTTTTTTACCTATACCTAAGCTAATATAAAGTCTTGCTATCCCAACTCTGATATATAACTTAAACTGAAAAAAAGGTAACGGTTATACGGTGTCTCGCGATGATCAGATGAGACAGGTCCCCCATGATGCAGGTGGCGAAGTTGAGAGGAGAGACTTGATACCTGGGCGGATAGGGACTCGACGGCTTGTCTCGCGGCAGAAAGCTCCTCCTCCTCATGCCGGCCCAGCATTGCCCCCTGAAGCTCGACGGCAGACTGAAAATGATCGCTGCTCGCTGGGTCCATAGTTTGGCCAGATTATTCTGTGATATGGAGAGAAGGATGACCAAAAGGCGAGATGCAGCAATACAGTCTTTAATAAACAGAAAATGCTGTCCAGAGAAAATAGAACGAAAAGTCAATAAATGCAACTGAGAGTCTTCCAATGGTGCGGGAAATAACAGAACGTAGAACGAGTCCTCTGAACTGACAGCAGAACGATCTCGTTGGTGGGCAGCAGTGTAGCGGTTCCAGCCAACCCAGGTACTCACAGAAGGTAAAGTATCACCCGACAATGATGGACGGGTTCAGGGCAGGAACTCTGTAACAAGCACAGCTTAGTCGCAATCACAGTGTAGCAGGATAAATTCCGCAGAGCACTCGGACAGGACGGGACAAGACAGGAACGATAGGTAAGAGCACAAGCAACTCATTCATATTACTCACGAAATAATCTGGCAGAGAGACAGGGAAAAGCAGGGGTAAAAGAAGCGGAGATAATTAGAGAAAGAGAACAGGTGTGTAAAGGATGATAAGATAACAAGTAGAGATTGGAGACAGCTGGGAGTGATGAGAGAGATGTGTGTGTGCGTAATGAAAGGTGTAGAAATCAGTGTGTGTACACATATGTATCCAGAAGGGGGCGGCAGGGTGAGGAAAGAGAAACCAGAATCATGACAAACTTTGCTGTGTCATCCAATATATAAGTCGTTCTTCATATGTTTAGAATCCTCTTGATCTGACTAAACCATATATATATGTATACAAACCGTCAGATATGTGTTACTATGTTTTATCATCTCTGGAGTAAAATAGAACGCATTTTACGTCACCGTCATAAAACATGCAAAGTCGATCTCGATGAGACAAAGGAAAACCTTTGCCGCGCACTTTTCTCCCAGCTGATTGGTGCATTCACGCCAGGAGAGGCGTGAACCGAAATGTCTTCAAAGAGACGCGCCGAGCTCCAACTCGGTCTCTTACGCTCCTACCTCTGACCTCCTTGCCTACGTCTGCCTTAGTCATGTAGTCTCTGATACGATTTCCCCTCGGGAAATCCTTTCGTTCTTGTGTTTAAAAGTTTTGTTTTCTTTAAGTTTCCAACCTAATTCATCTCACAGGAGAGGAGATGAATTCAGCCGAATTTGGTAATGTTACCTCAAAGACTTTAAACCTCTGTTCAAAGCGCGCGCGCCGAACGCCACGTGACGCGCGCACACGGAACAAAGAACATCCGCTCATGCACGCGGCCAGGACAGGCCGTTTTAGGAACACGCAACAAGACACAGAGAGACCAAGAAACTTGTGCAAGTATATTTCTGTATCAGCTTCTAGGAAGCCTTAAGATTATGTTTTTCGTGTTGTTTCAGAGAGGTTACTGTCTGGGTGAAATTTACCAATGCTCTCTCTCTCTCTCTCTCACCCTCTCTCTCTCTCTCCCCCCCACTCTCACTCTCACTCACGTGTTTTCCATCGTCTAGACTCCCCGTGTGTCTTTGTCATTAATGTTTGTAAATACATGTATTCCTGTAACGTAGTAAATGCATAGGCTAGTTATTTCTTATTAAAATTCATAATACTCATTTGATGGATTTACTGTGTCTGCTCATAATTCCGGTCCCTGAAATGCCTAGATCAAAGCTACGAGCTTTACAAATTAAATATACCTTAAAGAATATTTGTTTATAGGGCGGGAAGACTAATTCTTGTGGCCACAGAATTAATTTTCCTAAACTCTATAAATTAATTGAGCTAATTAATTTTACCTGTTTGTAAAACGTGATCTGTGTAGCTAACGCCAGGGGGGTCAAAAGGACATTTGGCCACTATAGTGGGTAATCGGACAAATAGTGGGTTTGTGGGATGGGGTGTGGCTTGGGACTGGTCAGGGGGGTCGACGGGACATTTGGCCACTATAGTGGGTAATCGGACAAATAGTGGGTTTGTGGGATGGGAGCGTGGCTTGGGACCGGTCAGGGGGGTCGACGGGACATTTGGCCACTATAGTGGGTAATCGGACAAATAGTGGGTTTGTGGGACGGGGGCGTGTGGCTTGGGAACGCCAGGGGGGTCAAAAGGACATTTGGCCACTATAGTGGGTAATCGGACAAATAGTGGGTTTGTGGGACGGGGGCGTGTGGCTTGGCACTGGTCAGGGGGGGTCAACAGGACATTTGGCCACTATAGTGGGTAATCGGACAAATAGTGGGTTTATGGGATGGGGTGTGGCTTGGGACTGGTCAGGGGGGTCAACAGGACATTTGGCCACTATAGTGGGTAATCGGACAAATAGTGGGTTTGTGGGACAGGGGCGTGTGGCTTGGGACTGGTCAGGGGTGTCAACAGGACATTTGGCCACTATAGTGGGTAATCGGACAAATAGTGGGTTTGTGGGATGGGGTGTGGCTTGGGACCGGTCAGGGGGGTCGACGGGACATTTGGCCACTATAGTGGGTAATCGGACAAATAGTGGGTTTGTGGGATGGAAGCGTGGTTTGGGACCGGTCAGGGGGGTCGACGGGACATTTGGCCACTATAGTGGGTAATCGGACAAATAGTGGGTTTGTGGGATGGGAGCGTGGCTTGGGACTGGTCAGGGGGGTCAACAGGACATTTGGCCACTATAGTGGGTAATCGGACAAATAGTGGGTTTGTGGGATGGGGTGTGGCTTGGGACTGGTCAGGGGGGTCAACAGGACATTTGGCCACTATAGTGGGCAATTGGACAAATAGTGGGTGAGTGGGACGGGGGCGTGTGTCGCCACACACGATGAAGGATCCTGTTGGGGTGCTGCCGTCGGGCCCCTGGGGGGGTCAGGCCCCCCTGACCTCACACGGGTCATTAGGTTGGCCGGGTAGGTCTTCCACATGTTTGATCTTGCTGTTGTTGAGGCCTGGCCTTCATATTAGGATAGGGTTATGGTGATTGTTAATGTTTTGCCTTGAAACAACACCGATTGTAATAATTTGATATGATAACTTGATATGATCGTTTGTAGTACTTGCATTCCACGATGGTACAATGTTGCCTGAGGGCAACAGCTGGATAATAAATGTTACTTTTTATCAAATATGAAATGTGTAATTCATTAAAAACTTGATAAATCTGTTTGTTCAAGTGTTTAGTTAAAGAAATTTATGTTTTCAATAAATCTATAATTTTTTTCTTCATGAAAATGTCAAATGTTTCAATTTGTCCATTGTGGTACAATGTTGCCTCGAGGCAACAAACTTTTAATTAATAAATAAAAAATAAAAAAAATTATAATGTTTATTGGTATTGTTATAGTGTCCAATTTTAAGCAGGAAAAACATAACAAATAATTTTTTCCTCACTGATATCATATTGCGTACCATAGAGGGTTAATCTAACTTTTCGACATTTATAGAACACATCAACAATCATAAATCACTCATAAATCATTATTGTCTCAACTCATGATACAATAAGCATTGTTACACGTGGTAGCTTTAGCTTTGGCTAACTAGTTCAGCTCGCGCTGTGAGTGCAGCCTACTCAACTCATATCAAATCATTTCTGAAATTGACATATTTATATTCGGATTTCATATTTTAAAAAAAAATCACTCACCAAAACGAGATTGCATCACATATTCACAGATTATTCAAGACAGATTTTCACTCTGGGATTCTTCGATTTCCACTTTTCTCTCTCGGACGACAACACACCAGCCTGATGCATCCACAGTTTCCAAGTATACTTAATCACAGTTACTCTTCGATTATGATTATGATTTAGTGAAAGGGGTTTCTGGAGAAATGCTCTGTGTGCTGCTGCTTCGTCTGACCTGTTCTCGTCATCTGATTCTCTGATCTGTTCATGCTGACTGACGGCGGCAGTGTTGCCAGATTGGAAATATCCAAGTATCGTACCAGAAGCTCAAAATGATCGTATTTGGGAGAAAATTATCGTACACGAGTCAAACGGACCAAATACAGCTATTTATTGCGACAAGGGAGGTATTATTTTGGTGACTGGATTGTTGACGGGGGGGGGTTGACTGGATTGTTGACGGGGGGGGGGTTGACTGGATTGTTGACGGGGGGGGGGTTGACTGGATTGTTGACGGGGGGGGGTTGACTGGATTGTTGACGGGAGAGACTAGCTTTCATGAGGCACACACGCAAGGTCTCTCGCTCTCTCCCCCTCTCTCACCTAGAAGCACTATAATTACAATGGCCTCCAATTGAAGTGTCACAAAATTCTGAAATTATCGTACATTATGGGATTTTTTTCATTATTGATCGTACATCGTACAGAGGTCAAAATTATCGTACAAATACGATAATTATCGTACGTCTGGCAACACTGGACGGCGGCGCCGGCGCGAATTGTGGGCGGGCCTAATGAATATGCCGCTACTGTTGGCTCTCAAGGGTGTCAGTCACTGCAGCACAATCAGTGATTGGATGAATCGCGTTTCTTTGTAGAACACTTTAATTATTTATTTTTCTTAACTTTTTCCAACTCTCAAGTCATTTACTGGTGGCCTGGGTTATTTCTAAAACAATAAACAATAGTTCTAGCTTAGATTATTGCCCAGTGGTTTGGTCAGTGCATAAAGACAAAAAAAATAAGAATAAGAATGTACTAGTGAAAGATTGTTTCTGCTTTGTTTTATAAGAAATATTTCTGTCTAGAATTCCTAATTTCCTGTACTCTCAATTTTTGTATAGTAGTGCTAGTCATGATTTTAACACCAGGCATGCATAAAAGGGATGTTTTTTTATTTCGAAAACCACTGCAAAACATCGGATTGTAATGTATAGAAGAATATGGAAGGATTTACCATTGATGATACACATTTTGACAAGAGATATTACACACTCTACACAAGAAAAATTAGTTTTAAAATATATTTTAAGAAACATTTAATAGCACTATATATAGTTGAGTATAATATATGTTGATTTTGATATTTGGAATGAATGTTAGGTTCATTGGCCTAACTTTTTATTGTTTTTGATTAAATCTAGTATTTGTATTTAATTGTTGGGACCACAGGAAGAGAAGCCACTGCCTATGTACTGGCTAATGGGGATCCAAATAAACAAATAATCTTAGATCATATGAAAGACCATTTACGGCCAATACAGGCAATTTACTAAGGAAAAATATATTTTTTAAAGTTTTTTTTGACAGTTATAGCACATTGTGTTGCCTGATCTCCATCACTTTTATTAGTAGTCCTCAAAAGTGTGCCCGTATATATGTGTCAAATTTGTTGTAAATATCTCATTTCGATTTGAAGTTGAGCCACTTATATTTATGAGAGCATAAAAATGATCCATGGGTGACATAGATTGGATTTTTTTTTCCAGTTCCAATCATAATGTTGACATTTGGGCGTTATTGTTTAGCTATTTACCTATGTTTTCAAATTGGCGGTGTTTTTTTGTTGTTGTCTCGATCGGACTAATGGTCTTCGAAGATAACAGCAATTTTTTTAAAGTTCTAAATGACACCGTAACAAAAACCATAAGGCAAAAACCTGGCATGTTTGGTATCGTTGGACTCGGCAAGAATTCAGGAGTATAAGGAGGTCACTCCTGTAACAAAAACGCTGGCTTGAAAATTCTCAGGCTCCTTCAGGGCATTGCGCCGATGACGTATACTGAGTTTTTTTAGATATGCCAATGTTCTCATAGACTATCAAGGTACCCTGGACAGACACTGCATGCCAGTGGTTCATTAGACTAATGGTTGGATGCGGTTATAACCATTTTCATGAATTGATTTCCCTGTTATAGCGCCACCAAGAGGCCAATCGTCACAATTTTTTTCATGTGACCTCAGATTGAACTCATGAACATGTGTCCCAAGTTTAGTGAAAATACTACTTGAGACACTTGAGCCTACGCCTAACGGTTGATGAGTTATGAGCCGTTTCGTACTTTTGGCCGCTGTAGCGCCACCTATGGGCCATGGTGACGTTGTAGGCAGTGTGAGTACTACCAGCCCCCAAAGATTCAAAGCTCTATGACTTACGGTTCGTTCTGCCCGATCAGTTTTATGTCTGAATGTTGGATCATGGGAAAATTAACAATAACAATAGGGTTTCAGCACTTTGTGCTTGAACCCCTAAAAATAAAAAAAATAAAGAAGTGAGAGCAAGGAAGATTCAAGGGGTTAACTATAAAACAAACACACACAAAAAGACAATTAAGTTAACATTTCATGTGGGATCAGTGTGTGATTATGAAATAATATATGTTTTAAATTGATAAAAACAATTTTAGGTTCTTACCACCTAAAATGATGCTATCAAGTAAACTGTTCAGTTTGTGTTCCTGACTTCTTAGATAAAGCTGCTTTGCCTCTTGAACAAGGATAATCTTTTCTTCCTCTAGTCGACGAATTAGCATCACCTTGTCAAAGACCTTCTTCTTTGTTAAGAGGTTGACGTCATCTACATAATACAGGTATATCATGTAAATGAAAAGACATATTGACTAAATATTTTAATGTGAATACCTATGATATGCATCATTGACCTTGCACTGTTAGCTGCCAGGGGAAAACAGTCATTTTGAAGGACCTCCTCGACAGACACAATCTTAGTGGAAGGGTCAGCAAGAGCATTGTGCTGCTCAATTGCAGAAGCCAGCTTCTTTCTCTCCTCGTTTTTTTTTTTTCTTATTTTATTTCGTCCTTTGTTTGTGGCTGAAACATAATAAATTGACATTGGACATTTTGTATATTACTATTTGTTACTGTTAACGACAATAATAGTAGCAGTAGTAGTAATAATAATGACAAAGACGACAAAGTTTTCCCTAAATTTTTTAAATACCAGTGTGTCTGTAAAGACGATGCTTCCGTTGTTTAACGCACAAAGATAATTCTTCTATTGTGTTCCTTATTGGCTGAATTGTAGCATCACAGTCCCTAACAGTTGCTTAAAAAAAAAAAAAAAGACATCTAAATTTGAATCAATTTATAAAACTGCTTGTTTAATCACAAGTTCTAGCACATTGCAGTGATAGTGTTTTGCAATTGTACACTGAATGACAGTATAAATGTATTTATTGTAGCTGTTACATACTAGTGTGGGCCCACTCCTGTACATCTGCGACCCACTGATGGAGTACGCCATCATCTACAGCCAGTTCTGTTTTCATTTCATGTAGGCTTTCAGTCTCTTTTTTGAGATCTGAAACATACAAACCAGTGAGTTAGTTACAATGGCAAGAGTGTGTGATTAGTTGGTTTTCTGCATAAATGGATCACAAAATGTCAACTCATCTTCATTGAAGCCAAAAGCATAGGCAAATCAAAATGTGCTTATAATTAAAAATTTATATTTTTTAATGTTTTGAAATACTAATCCAATTGAATATCCCTTTAAACATTCTCAGAGCCGTGGCAAAAGTGAAATTGCAAAGAAAATGTGTTTTAGCACATTTAGCAGCAATAACATTTCAACCTTTAGCAGCAATAACATCAACCAAGAGTTTCCGTGGCCGTGGATTAGATCTGCACAACATTCAGGAAGGACTTTGGACCCCTCTTCCTTATAGAACTGCTTCATCTCAGCTACGTTTTAGAATATCTGATCTGAATAGCTCTCTAGTGGTCATTCCACAGCATATCTATTGGTTTACAGTCTGGACTGCCAATAACCAATTCCAACTGCAATTAGCTTTTGTTGAGGGTTTCACATAAATTTTTTTCAAACTATGATCTGAATATTTTAAAGGTATAATCAATATGTAGAGCAATTCAATAATTTTATCAATTTAACAATGTGTCTGTCTATAAATTGAATGAGATGTAGACATGATATTTTGTGAGAAATGCCAGAAAATTCAAGTAGTTTCTGGCACTTTAGAAGAGATTGATGCTTCACATTTAACACAGGTAATAAAGATTAATATAAATAAACATTGCCTTTTGGTATCTTGTGCAAAGAGTTTGGCACAGATTTTGAACCTTCATTTTGTTCCACCCCATACACTGCAATGTCAGCAAATCTGTGCGTCCTGTCAATCAAAACAAACACATTTAATATATACACCAAAAAACAAAGTCTCATATTTATTTGGTTAAATGTTACTAGAAAATTTAAATATTTGGAAAATAGGTATTGAGGGCGATATTACAAATAAACGTACTAACCTCCTTTGGACATAAACTTAGTGCTTATACCAATCCTTGATAAAAAGCTATTCGCTTGTTCTACTTCTTCCCCCATGGTATATGCAGCACCCGTTTGAAAGCTTCCACTCCATTTTATCTATTTAGTGAGAAAATGTTTAGTACATGCAGGCTTTATCAGAATATAAAACAACATTTAAAGAGGCAATACGAACACATTGGTGTAATATACCTCACATTTTATGCCATGTACTTTTGCATGCATAACTGAGAGGAATGGCTTCATGTTCAGAAGATGTCTCAGTTCCGGGCAGGCCTGGCAAACTTTGATCAAGTATGGCCAGTATTTGCACATGTTGTCAGCACAAAAGAAAGTTGCATTTTCTGTGCAGAGTTCTTTCTGCAAGTACAAAGGATATGCATAGATCTCTCCTCTGAACATATTGAGTGCCCTCAAAAGAACACCATGCCGACAGACAGCGACTTCAATGCCCTCCTCGTCCAGTTTACTGCTGGTCTTTCTGGAAAACTCTTTGGCAGCTGCAAACTCTGCAGATCCACAAACACCTTTGCCTCCCACCTACATGACATAAGAATAAAAGGAAAAACAGGCATTTGGGATAGACAGAAAATAACAAGCTGATAGGCTTGATTCATGAATTGTGTACACATTTTATTTGTGAAATCAGTGTATAAAACTTTTCACAAACATATCATGAAATCATACTGTGTACTTGCAAGCAATCTGAGGCAGTGTAGTGCACTTTAGGGGTGGAACGGTACATGTATTCGTATTGAACCGAAACGGTACGGGGGTCACGGTTCGGTGCACGAATTTACACGCAGAATACACGGTATAAAAAAAAAAACTCGCGTGCAAATTAATTAATGTAATGCGGAACTACTGTTAGATACGCGGGTTCTTTAGGGACACATAATCTGTACCCTCGGCTTAGCTCTGAACGCGCGTTCACTTCAAACGTTGGCTTTATACGCGCGTCCTATTCGCTTTGGAGTAGCGTCGAACTAGACGCGAATTTGACGCTCTATTCGCGTTTGGTGTGACCGCATAATGAACAGGCTGCGATGTCAAGATTGCAATGCTGGAGTGTGTGTGTGCGCGCGCGAGAGAGAGAGGCGCGGGCGCGATCGAACTGTGTGTGTGTGTGAGAGAGAGAGGCGCGGGCGCGATCGAACTGTGTGTGTGTGTGTGTGTGTGTGTGTGTGTGTGTGTGTGTGTGAGAGAGAGAGAGAGAGAGGCGCGAGCGAACAATGGAAACATAAAAAACATACTCCGTCATTTTGTTCATACAGATCATTAAACCTGCAAAGTGTTTACTTTGACATATTGTGTCATGATGTGAACTGCACCAAACAAGACCATGGTACGCAGCTGCTTAGCCTATATGATACTATTTTGAATGGTATAATTAGTTCAGGCAGGCCCCTATGCAAACCAAAGAATAATGCTTATGCTGGTAAACCCGGATGGAATGCATTTGTGGAAGAAGCACACACTGAGGCACGACAGGCGTTTAAGGCCTGGGCGTTAGCAGGAAAGCAAAGATCGGGACCTGAGTTTGAATATAAGAAAAGGGCTAATGCTAAGTTTAAATATGCACTCAGGTACATCAAGCGGAATGAGAATACCTTAAGGGCCGATTCCCTAGCATTTAAATTGCAAAATAGCTCTAATGATTTCTGGAAAGAAATCAGGTTGCTTAATAGCAGTAGAAGCTCTATTTCATCCAATATCAATGGGGCGACTGGGACCGAAAATATATGTCAGCTTTGGCGAAAGCATTATTGTGATTTATTTAACTGTGTCGGGGGTACTGTAAAGAGGGTAGGGGCTATTGAAAGCCAGGCAGGAGTGATTGTTAATCCCCAAGAGGTGTACGATGCAGTTTCAAAGCTGAAGAACAAGAAGTCTTGTGGGCTGGATAATATTACATCTGAACATTTAAAATATGCCAGTACAAGACTTTATGCTCTATTGGCCATTTGCTTTACAGGTTTTTTGGTACATGGCCTTCTGCCACAGTCACTTCTGTTGACTGTATTGGTCCCTGTGATTAAGGACAAGACCGGTAAACTTAGTGACATGAACAATTATAGGCCTATAGCCTTGGCAAGCTCACTGTCAAAGGTGCTGGAAAGGATTCTATTGTCGAGACTTGAGCCATATTTGTACACTACAGCTAATCAGTTTGGCTTTAAACATGGGCTTAGCACTGATATGTGTATCTTTTCACTTAAAGAATTATTGGATAAATACAACAACCAGGGGTCTACAATATTCATGTGTTTTCTGGATGCTTCTAAAGCCTTTGACCGTGTTAATCATGGCAAATTGTTTGATAAACTAACAGAAAGAGGTGTTCCAGGATACCTTACAATTCTTATTTTTTGGTATTCTAGCCAGACTATGAGGGTGAAATGGGGCGACTCTATATCAGATTGTTTCAAAGTGAGTAATGGAGTACGTCAGGGAGGAATTTTGTCCCCATCTTTGTTCAATTTATATATTGATGATTTATCTGGGAAACTTAATGAATGTAATACTGGGTGTCTTGTGGGGGAGGTCTTGTGTAACCATTTAATGTATGCAGATGACTTAGTGCTGATAAGCCCATATAGTGCAGGTCTGCAGAAGCTTCTGAATATATGCTCCTCTTATGGTGATGCATTTGATATTAAGTATAATGCCATAAAAAGTCACATACTGATTGCTAAAACAAAAGATGATCATAAGCTGAGGTTTCCAGATTTTTACCTATGTGGAAATATGCTACAGGACACAAATGAGGTTAAATATCTTGGATATTATATTACAGATGACCTTTCGGATGATAGAGACATGTTTAGGCAGAGGTGTAAACTATATGGGCAGGCTAATGTATTGGCACGTAAGTTTCACATGTGTTCCTCCGATGTCAAAATTGTACTGTTTACAAGCTTCTGCTCGCCTTTATATGCTGCGCACCTTTGGCATAGCTATAGAAAGAAGAGCATGCAGGCTTTGAAGGTGGCATACAATGATTCTCTGAGAATGCTATTGAAAGTATCGCGGCACAGTAGTGCAAGTGAGATGTTTGTTAACAGTGGAATAAGAACTTGTGCAGCTGTCATTAGGCACTGTATCTATACATTTATGAATAGAGTCCTGAATCAGTCAAACTGTATTGTACAAGCTTTGGTCTGTCCGAGGAAAAGCACGGTCAGGTTTACTTCAAGAATTTGGAAGCACTGGCGCTCTTGCTTGTATGTGTAAATAATGTATTATGTGTTTTTTGTTTGTTTGTTTGTTTTGTTATTGTCTTTTGATACTATGGACCGGAATACTGTGTCCTTAATAAAGATTAATGAACTTTGTGTACACTCGCAATAAAACACAACATTGTGCTTTTGTCACACTGTAAACTCTTGTCAAACTGTAACCTACAACTGTCACCCAACCAAAATCACACACACACACACACTGTTTTAAAAGCAAAACATATTTATCCAACCCCATTTCAAAACAGTCTGTGGGTCCCATCTTTTGGACATTCATCATATTGCATTGGTTTTCATTTCTTGTCCTCGGACCACTAATCTGTTTATTTTTAAGTTACACATTCTACATTGATTAAAAAAGAAAATCGAATGTGTTTTTAATGGTAGTATTATTTTATACAGAAATCCATTATTTATAATTCAGATGAGAATAATGTTACATTGTTAAGTAATAATGTTAATTAAAATTAAGGAAAACAAATATATTGATCTGAAATATAGCAAATTAATTTTAAATTATTTCAGGTACAATTACCAAACACATCTCAAGGTCTTTTTATTAATTTAATTAATAAACTAATTATATAAAACTATTGTCAGTGCACTACAAATAAACTGGTTCTATGCCTTTATTAATAAAACTTATTTAAAAAATACAATGCCTTATGCATTTTTGTTTTGCTTTTCCCTCCATTGTACCGAAATCGTACCGAACCGTGATGTCTGAACCGAACCGTGACTTCTGTGTACCGTTCCACCCCTAGTGCACTTACATGTTACACTTTTTCGCGGATATATTGAACAAAAGACGAAACATCATCATCTTTGCAAAGAAACAACCCTTCGAAGTAGCCAGAGCCCTCTGAATTAATAAAACAAAATTAGATCGTTTTATTTAGAGATCGTTTTATTTAGATTTGATGACAATGATTTAATTTAAAAGACAATGAACACAAACCTATGAAAAACGATTTCAGTGTAATTCAAAGAATTGTTGTGACAATAACAGAAAGAACAAAACTGTCCTTTGAAACATTCTGCTCTAAGGTCTTTGTACTAGTGACACAAGACATTAATTCATAATAGTATAACAAATTATAAAAAATTATAATAATTTTAATACAATTATTTATTGCCATATAAAAAGTAAAAGTCAACTCATAATAATAATAATAACAACAACACACTTACTTCCCAGCCTTTTTGAAACGGTGAAGTTTTCTGTTGCCATCCACAGCAACTGCCAGCATTAGAGGGGTACAAGCTGGGCACGTGTTGTTCACTGCAGATCTTGTCAACCTCATAACGGCAGATGGACCACTCGAAAAAGCTCTTCAAAAACGCATCACCACATAAAGTGCCATTCTAGTTAAAGATACATAGCAATATTATAATGAACAAGCCTAGAATTGTGTAAGTCTTCTCCATATTTACTATCTTCTAGTTAAAAATACTGATCATCAATAACATCAGAATAACGTTATGTAGGTCCTCCTTGTACAACCAAAATAGCAAAAAAAAGGCATTCTACAGTGCTATTATTTTCTGTTCACAATTGTACAAAACAGTTACCATAGACTTTGCCAGTTTGAACCAGTCTGACAATTGTTTCTGTCATCAAGGTGTTTTTAATGGTGCTTCTCACTGTTTTTTTTTTTATCCCAGGAGTTCAGCAGTTTTTAACATTTGGGTCATTGATGTTAACAAAAGATGTATTTTGGTTTGTCAGATCACAAGTGATCGACGATAAATACAGGTGTAACCGGGGTCTAAACTGTTTTGAGTTTGTCCACTTTTGACCACTTCCAGAGGTAGTTAAAAACACATTCAACCTAAATGTACATATGTATATACGTATATGGCCTATATATAGTATATAAAGCCCATATACATTCCACTCAAAAATAATCAGGACAGAAGTGGGTGAAAGTGGACAAGAGGCGGATTAAAAAAAAACAGGTGTAAATGGAAATGTGTCTTCCTCATCTACTTGTGATGCAGTCAATCAGAACACTTCTTAAAACCAGGTGTAAACAGGGCCATACATTGCTCGCATGAGGTTGGAACTCAACAATAATAGTATGAGATCAGTAAAGGAGAAAGGCACTCACTCTGCCATAGTGCACCGTCTTCATGTCAAGCATTCTTATGAATGCTAAACGAGACAATCCTGGAGCAGCCATTTTCAAGTCTTCAAAGGACATGACTTCCTCATCATAAATGGTGCAAAAGTTCAGGGTTGCAGGCCAGTAGCCACTCTTCTGCAATTCGAACACACCTGGCATCCATGTTTCTCTGCATTTTTCACAGTGCAGATTGGGCAATGACAGGTCATAGCGACCTGTAAAATAATTGTCAGTAAATTACATTTAATAATAAAGTATGATGACAGAATGCAAATGATCCAAATCCAAACTCACAGTTTTAAAAATGGCAAAAAAAGATTTGTATACTATTGTAAGGGCTGGACTGGGACGAAAAATCGGCCCGGGCATTTTGGCCCAGACCGGCCCACTACATAAGATCATAAACACAACCGATCTTTGCACGTCCTTGGATATGTATCATCTCCTATTCCTTAAACCCACTAATCCCATAATGAGTGAGTAGGAATGAGTGAGATTTAACAGATGAAATAACTACTATTTGTAAAACACAATTGAAGTAGGCTACACTACACAGTGATGAATCCTAAAACAAGCTACAGTATAAGTTGCATTGGCATAGCAATACCAGTGTTTCATACAGTATTTTTGGTAAATCTGTGGTGGGGTGTACCTTGACCGTCTAGGGTAGTTCGGGGGCATGCTCCCCCGAAAGAAAATTTTGTGCTTTTTAATGTTAAATTCAGCCATCTGGTGCATTTTTAGAGTACAAAATTAAGAGCTCCAACCCATATTCAGTGTGCAAATTGAACAAAGAAAAACTCAAACCTCTTTTAGTTATGATATAGTACTGTCTACATAACACTACTACATAATAATAGTTATAATATTAATCCCATGACAGTAATATACATGTATTGTAAAACAAATGCACTGAAAAATAAAATAAACTTTCATAATCAGTTTCGTACTAATTTCTATACTTATAGAGCAGTAATTCTTAAAGTGTGGTCCGCCATCGCCCCCTAGTGGTCCGCGAATGGAGATGACCTAAACTAGGCAAGTGTTTACAAAATCGTCACTTATTTAACCCTTTCGCACGTACGATAACACCGGTGTGATTAGAACCATATATCTATGATTAGAATGGTCAGTGCATCACGTGATCAACTGCTAAATTCAAATGTGCTTTCAAGCGTTGGCTGGCGCTGAGCCAGAGACAGACGCGCTCAGTGCTGTCATATATCACAACTATTCAGTGTTTTCAACCACATAATGTTTATTTTAGGTTTAACATTTAAATTCACATAAGTACTAGCAAAAAATTATTTTGAGTTTGTAAAATACACACTAATGTCTATGGAAGCGGCAATAATAATCCTTTCCATTATAAAAAGACGACACATTTTATTCAGATCAGATACACATTGTGTAAGTAGTTTTACATTTTACCCTATTCTTCTTCCAGTTCACCGGCCATTTACTTTCATGTATTTCGTGAGAAGTTGAGGAATTGACGCGTTGTAAACTAACATGGTGCCGCCTATCGCACATACAGCTCAACTAACGCGATCGTTATACAGGTGTTTAAACAACAAAACACATCCACTTGCACATATTTGACAATCAGAATATCAGTGTTTCATGTTATAGCTAATACATTTGTGAATATTTTGAATTAAAAAGGGAAAATGACATAAAAGCAGATCATCATTCATTCAGCGCTGTGTTGTGGTTGCGCAGTGTCACGTGACAAGCAATGACGCGTCACCATGGAAACATTAAAGTGACACACGAAACAAACATCACATATCACAATATCACAGTTCTTGCCATTCTGTTTTAATAATGTAAAAATGGATCAATGGCTAAACCAAAGAGGAGTCAAAAGAAAAGATCACGCGTCCACTGAAAGCAGCAAGACTACAGCACCACACAGGCCCACTGAAGCCGGTAACGTTACCGAAGATACCGAGTCACGGCCACTGGCCCCCACACTCCCGCAGACCACGGAGCTAGCGCACTGTGGAAAACCATGTGAGAAAGTTAAGCGAAAATATCACAATGAGTACATCAAGTTTGTATTTTCGTGGACTGGGGATCTTGAAGATCCTAGACCTCACTGTGTTTTGTGTTATGAAATATTGTCTAATGAAGCGATGAAACCATCTAAACTCAAGCGTCACTTTGAGTCTAAGCACAAAGATTGTACAGATAAACCAGTGACATTTTTTGAGAGAAAACATGATGAGCTTGAGCGACACATGAGTAAAAACACCTCACAGTTTTTTATGCCCGGTGAAAATGCAAAGGCTACTGAGGCATCAAACAAAGTGTCTCTACTCATTGCAAAAACGGGAAAAGCCCATTCAATTGGAGAGACTCTAGTTAAGCCTGCTGCAGAAGTTATGCTAGGGAAGAAAGCTAGTGATGACATGCACAAAGTACCTCTGTCCAATGACACTGTCCAGCGACGCATAACTTCAGTGTCCGAAAATGTCCAAGAGCAGCTGATCACACGATCACACCAGAGTCCCTTCTTTTCTCTTCAGCTGGACGAGTCCACGGACATTGGTAACGAGGCAAATCTTCTGTGTTTTGTGATATACATCCATGCGCGCTCAGTCCACGAGGATTTTCTCTTCTGTAAATCCCTTCCAACGAACACCAGAGGAGAAGCGATCTTTGATGCACTAAATGCCTTCATTGTGCATAATAACATTGAATGGAAATGTTGTGTTGGAGTTTGCACTGATGGTGCAGCTGCGATGACAGCCAAACACAAGGGCCTGGTAACGCGTGTGCGTAATGTTGCTCCATCCGCTGTGTCAACTCATTGCTGCATTCACAGAGAACAGCTCGCGGTGAAAAAGATGCCAAGTTGCCTTAAAACTGTTTTGGACGAGGCAGTTAAAATAGTCAACTCAATCAAAGGCAAGGCCCTCAACTCGTGTCTTTTTAAAGTCCTTTGTGAAGAAATGGGGAGTGAGCACACAAAACTTCTGTTCCACAGTGAGGTGCGCTGGTTATCCCGTGGCAAGGTCCTGTCTCGTCTCTTTGAACTGCGCGATGAAGTAAAATTATTTCTGCACCAAGCTGATGAACTGTATGATCGACTTCATGACTTTATGTGGCTTTCAAAACTAGCCTATCTTGCAGATATTTTCAGCACGCTCAATACGCTCAACTTAGCACTGCAAGGAAAAGCGGTCACAGTCTTCACGGTACAGGACAAAATTAAAGGGGCCCGCACCAAATTAAAGCTCTGGTGCGCACGTATCGATCGCCGTGAATTTGACTGTTTCCCCACTCTAGCAGACTTTCTTCTCGAAACTGAAGAGACCCTGGGTGACGACACCGTCACAGCCATGAAGGAACATCTACAAGGCCTTCACATGCAGCTGGGAAAATATTTTCCAGAGCTAGATGTGGACTTTGAGTGGATCAGAAATCCGTTTGGCGACATCATTGAGCAATGTACCAAGCTCTCAATACAAGAAGGCAATAGTCTTGTGGACACTGCATCAGATGGAGGTCAAAATGTCATTCAAACAACAGCTCTTAACAGACTTCTGGGCTCAGCTCCTTCCTGAACATCCAAAGCTGGCAGAATCTGCCCTCAAACTGCTCATGCCCTTCCCAACTACATACAACTGTGAAGTTGGGTTTTCCACACTGGTTGGTTTGAAAACAAAACAGCGCAACAGACTAAACGTGGAGCCTAGTATGCAACTGAAACTCTCCTCTTTGGAGCCAGACATTCAGAAACTGATGTGTGAGAAGCAGCACCACTCATCTCATTAATATTCACGTTAAGTTTTAGATGGAAATCTCAAAATATAAAATCTACAGATCTATTAGTTTTGTAATGTACTAGTTTTTGTTTCATGTGTAAAATCCCAGTAATTTCAGTGATATTGGACATTAAGGGGAACAATTTTTTCAGCATTTTATTGTTATAGTTACAACCATACACTTCATATACCCACCACCTCAGTTTTAAACTAATGGCTCTTTAAACTTTAAGTGGACATTAAGTAGGACCTAGACTGTTACAGTATGTTTAATTGCAGTTTTTTTTTTCTCACATGTTTGTTCATATTAAGCTACAGCTCATTTCACATTTACTTTTTCAAATGAAATAAAATTGCATTTGTGTTTGAATGATTCGTTTTTGACTTCAAACAGTTGCATATTAAACTTAAATTTAGCTTATCCTTACAATTTTGTTGTTTTTGTTAGGTGGTCCTCAGAAAAAAATTGGAAGATAAAGTGGTCCTTGGGCTGAAAAAGTTTGAGAAACACTGTTATAGAGAAACACGTGATCTTTTATTTTGACAGAAACTGCATCAAACTTTTATTTTGGCGGAAAACATGGTTTCCAAACACGTCTCATTACAATTCTAGTAAAATGCGTAATCATCAACTATGCAGATGTGGAAATAATGCCTGGGTTCTACACTCATAGCCTATAGGTGTTAAAGTAGCCTAGGTCTGCTCACCACGGTCCTCTACACTCACTCATCTCTCCTGATCCTCCTCACTCTTCATCAGACACTTGAAGGGCCTGATTCTTTTTTCACGTTATTTCCCTGCACTTTTCTTGCGTTTCTTCTCCATCGCTCTGACGATTTAAACAGATACTGCCGGCTCGCTCAGAGCCCAGAGGGTGAGGCGTTTCAAGATGTGATTGGACCAGCCCAGTGTCAATCAAGAAAATAACCAATGGGCCGCTGATCTACGCGTTTCATGGGCCGGTCTGAGAGAAAAAACAAAACCTACTGACTTTTTTTGTCCAATGCATTACACCGGTTTTGTACCGGTGTAATGCATTGGACAAAAAAAGTCAGTAGGTTTTGTAAAGTGCATCAACTTCTCACGAAATACATGAAAGTAAATGGCCGGTGAACTGGAAGAAGAATAGGGTAAAATGTAAAACTACTTACACAATGTGTATCTGATCTGAATAAAACGTGTCGTCTTTTTATAATGGAAAGGATTATTATTGCCGCTTCCATAGACATTAGTGTGTATTTTACAAACTCAAAATAATTTTTTGCTAGTATTTATGTGTATTTAAACGTCTGAAACCTAAAATCTTTGATCCCAGCGCCGCCAATTGATTAAAACTAAATGAATGGGCCGCCGATTTACGAGTTTTATGGGCCAGTCAGATAAAAAAAATTTTTAGTTTGAGATGTATCGGCCCAAATAGCACGTCGGCCCACCGGGCAAATGCCCGGTATGCCCGATGGCCAGTCCAGCCCTGTTAACCACAAGATCCAGTCAGGCCTGACGAGTGCAGATGTTTTGTGTTGTATGGCTGGCATTATAATTATTACATAATAGAAAGTTATTAGTGTTACATTTGTTTTGGCTGAGCAGGGTTAGAACAGGCAGAAGTTTTTTTCTTTTGGTTTAAATGCAGCAGGCACAGAGCAGGATTAATTCAGCAGTTTACAGACACATTTAAATGAAATAAGACTAAGCACTGATTCTGATTTTGCCAATGACTTAACTTGTTTGTCTTCTCTAGACAAAGATGCTCCAAACCAATGATACAAATTAGGAGTTGGTATTATAGATACTATATCCTCAAAGATGTACTTGTAAAGCAAACCAACATGTTGGTTTAATATTAACCAATATAAATACACAAATTGGCTACTGCAGTACATGTGGTGCAGCTTAATGAAGCAAAAATAATAATTGGTAAATAGTACCAAGGACATTTTTAAAAAGTAGAAAACATACATTATAATTTTCCAATTAATAAACATGCATGCTAAAGGGCAGATTTTAGTATCTGCTCACTCATTCACTCACCCTTCATGTTGACTAGAGTAATGGCCCTCCCTACACCAACACTGTACATGTCCTCTCCACAATTGCATATATACTTAGGAAGTGCCATTGGTAAGAGTCGATCTATGATAAAAAAAATAAAACAAGTTTCAATTCATAACTTTATAAATTCAAGAAAAACAAAGACAGCTTGTAGTTATGTGACTATACTAAGAAATACATTTACAATGACTAATATATGAATGCAATTTAAAAGCATGTAATTAATTAATTTTAATTGAAAAACTAAAATAAGACAGTACCTTCATGATGGTGAGAATATTGCCCGTTAGAGTCCTGTTTCACCACTGTGGTTGGTGGTACAGCCTTTGTGGAAACCTGAAATCATTGTGCTTCTGTTGTGAAGCACTTGTGTGTGGTGTACAGCACAGTCACAATCAATGCAGGTATACTGCTTAGGCAGACAGTCTTTACACTTTACCACCGCCACCTTTGCCTTGCACTCTGAACACATCTGCACGGTGATATGTTCTGTTGCAAGTCTGTTGCTGATTAAAGAGGGTCTAGCCTACCTCCATCTTTCTGATGCAGCTACTGTCCTTTTACCCCAATGCAGTGATGCTGATGGTTGTGTGCTCTCAGAATTAAGGGTAGAAGTAGCAGCTGACAGCAAGTCTTGTAACTCGTGTAGAAGAGACTCTGTCACCCCCAACCCCCCCAAAAAACAATATGAAATTATGTACACCACTCAACTGAGTCAACTGTCTAATGATCCATTGCTGTTACCTAACTACAGAACATTGCTTTTTATTGCAATGTATGGCACAGTTGTTCTTATTTATTTATTTATTTTATTTTTTAAGTTTAAGCAAAGCATGTATGGACTATTTTTTATAGCAGTATCATAAATCATAATCATATGGGGCTTCTGCAGCTTTGCACATCATGAAAAATTGATCATTATCATTTATATACAAAAAAATAAAGACAGGACTTTAAAATAACACCTAATAAATGTTTAATAAAAATAATAATAATAAATAAATCATATAACTTACCATGATCTGGACCCTGGTCTTGAAGTAATTCTGTTGCCTTTGGACCAGCCTTTGATTTGTTGACTCTTGTATCTGATTAATGAAAATAAAAGTCAGTCAAAACATCTTAGTTATAAAATAATACTACTACCACTAATAATAATAATAAAGCTTTACAATACAATAAATTATTTTTCCTTTAGGATGACAAAACCTTACCATGTGACGTAGAAGGTTTTCCTCTTTGCAGACATGATTTCGCTTTAGTTTTCCTTCTGACTTTGAATATGGACTGGGTTCTTTTTTTCTTTGTCTGTGAATATCATACATTAAACAATATCAGTGCATCATT
Source organism: Semotilus atromaculatus (assembly GCA_031834385.1). Taxonomy (NCBI): domain Eukaryota; kingdom Metazoa; phylum Chordata; class Actinopteri; order Cypriniformes; family Leuciscidae; genus Semotilus; species Semotilus atromaculatus. Next base: position 32,106,575 of record JAULUF010000026.1, on the reverse strand, counting down.
AAGACTCTACATCTTCTATTTCAGAAACTTGATTAATTGGGTTGTCATAATCGTAGTAAAATTAATAGCACAATGTAAATTAAATTATATACATTGTTCCATCCATCTTTCATAATAATCTTAAATTTTTCAGTCAAATTGTATATACTGATTGCGTTAAAATTTGGATGTTCAAAAACGAGATTACTGTACCATCATTTGTTGGACCTTTAGGCCATTTAGGGTTGGTCGTCCAAACAGCTTGGATTCCTTTATGAGAGTGTCGAGATCGTAACTGTTTAACCATTTAGGCCGTGGGCCGGACCCCAAAATTGTGAATTTCATTGATCCCTGCCAAGGAACTAAGTAATTTGTTGACAGGTGGCATGTAAAAATTCGTATAAGTAGTGTAAGCATTGTTTCCAACGTTGATGTGTGCACATTTGATGAAGATATCGATTTAAACTCTTACATTTTTAAACGGGCAAATTTGTAGGACTACTAAATCGTAGCGTCAGAAAACGTAAACAAATCACCCGTCTCCTTGACAACCTGTCACGTCTCCCTGACAACCAGCAAAGTAACGCATGTCGTGGAGCGGCGGGAGCAGCCGATAGTTCCAAACACTGATAGTTCCAGCATTGAAGCCCATTCATTAGGGCCCGAGCACCGATGGTGAGAGGACCCTATTGTTTTTGCTCCGTTTATTCTTCTTCTTCTTCTTCTTCTCTAATAAGAATCGCTTTTTAGAGGGCCTAAACATGCTCGAAAACTCATGAAACTTTGCACACGCTTCAGAAGTGGTGAAAATTTACGTGTGATGTGGTTTTCAAAATTGGGTGGGGCAAATTCTGTAAATTATTGCCCCCACATTTTGCCCCGGCTCTACGTTTCACATACAGGTATGAAATTTGGTACATACATGTAATGACCCAATACCTACAAAAAGTCTCTTGGAGCGTAGCCCTAAACACAACAGGAAGTGAGCTATTTTGAACTCCTAGATTTTGTGCATTTTTCGTAATTTCCTAATGTTGTACTTTAATGAACTCCTCCTAGAGATTTAATGAGATCCACATCATATTTTGTCAGTCTAATCTTAAGGCCTTTGCGACGTTAAATTGCGAAGATCTAGAGTTTTCGTCGAAGAATGTGACCTCGGCGGCCTGACAAAAATGTAGAAGTGCAAATCCAATTTCAGCCTCTGGGTGAAATATGCATCATCAGATAATTTCTGTGTAAATGTTGAATGCAGTTCCGGTGTTGCTAGGCAACCACAGACAGTCTGCAGTAACTCAGGCATACAATGTCCGATCTGCCCCAGACTTCACATGTTTGATAAGAGTCCTGTCCTGAACACATGACCATGCTCATATTTGGTTATAGCAATAGCGCCACCTGCTGGTAGCAGGAAGTGTGGCATATACAAATACTAAATACTTTGACATAGTCCTCCTGTATTTATTATCATTACATACTGCCCACCGTCTTCCTAAAACCGGCACGGGTGCGAGGGCCCTCTTCATCGCTGCTTGCAGCTTTAATTTTCAGTGTTTCCGAGGTACACTCGCTGGTAAGTTGATTAAATTAATTAATTTTTTACATTTGAACGCATTATCCATCCTCATGAATCTAGTCAGTAGTTGTAATTTATGTATTAGCCAACTTTAGGTAATGTTTATTGGAAGATAATAGTTAATTGCAGCTAACGTTAGCTTATGTGACCAACACTTCACTAACGTTACCAGTCAGAAATGTGTAAATTCAATACTGAGGTCATTGCACTACATTGTATTCAGAGTTTTTTTGTCAACCCTATTTACATACATGAGGTGGTCAGAATATTAGAAATAAGTACATCTGAATATAAAGCAAATAAGTAACTGTTACAGCAGCAGACCTCAATGCTAAAACGTGTAAATGGATTTACACCTCTATGACAGTATAGAAAATCCTGAACATCATAGAAAAGCAGAATGTATGGCTGAGCTTTATACTGTAACATTATCATAATGCAATAATAATTTATTATTTATACAAGCCCTAATTTGCATAATTTGTTGGATGAGCAAAATAATCATCCAGCAAGAAGCTGTTGTTATGTAAGAATAACAATTTAAATAACAATAATGGTTTGTATATAGATATAAAACATTTTTGTTTTCATTTAATTTCACATTATGTACAGTAATAGTCAAAATAACAGAAATCATGACAAATGTCCAAGTAGGTATTGACCTAACTGTAGGTGTGTACTCTCACTTCTGTAATCTCAACCTCAGAATTTTTTTTTAGGAAACTTAGGCTTTAAATTTGTATTTAATCTGTCATTTAATGTATTAACACAGTTTCCTTTGTTTGCCACTACCAGTTCTCTTGTTCAAGAGCCGGTCTCCTCTGGGCCTGCTATGACACGCTCTGCTTCTGGCAGGGGAGCGCTCTCACACACAAATACAAGTAACTATATTATTACTTATAGCGTGGAGTTTGAATGCTTTTGTTATCAATGTATGGCTAAGCATTAGACTGATTCTGGATTCACCAGCAGGTCTCCAGATCATCTACAGCTTCGGTGGCAGAATGTAATGGCTATTTTGAACACTTTTCTGGCCTGCTTTCTGCCGTCTATCTCTGTAGGAAGTCGAACGAGTTTCTTTGAAGACAGAACATTCAAGCAACACTTACCTACCCTCTCCCTAGACATAATATAGAATTAAATGTTTTGTTGAATGCAATTGGTTGCCTTGTATATTTTTTACTGTTGACCAAACTTCTTTCTTGACTTAAACTGCAGCTTTAATTGATATTTACTTCTTGTGCAGGTTTATGTGAATGTATTTTAACATAACATAAGGATGTGCTAGTAATTATGACCATAGAAGAAAGAGAAAAATATATACAGTAAATACTTTATGGGAGCAGTCCCCCTTCCCTCAAAAATACACACAAAAATGTATTCAATTCAAAGGGCTTTATTGACAAAAGTTTCAAGAACAATGTTGTGTATACACTACCAGTCTAAAGTTTTGGATCAGTAAGATTTTTTGGAGTCTCTTCTGCTCACCAAAGTTGCATTTATTTGATAAAAAATACAAGAAAAAACAGTAATATTATGAAATATTATTACAATTTAAAACATCTGTTTCTATGAGTATATATATATAATGTAAAGTGCAAATTTATTCCTGTGATCAAAAAATAAATTAAATTTTTAAATATATTAAAATAGAAAATAGTTATTTTAAATTGTCATAATATTTAACAATTTAGTTTGTATTTTTAATCAAATAAATGCAGCCATGATAAGCAGAAGAGAGATGACTTCTTTTGAAAACATCAACATCTTATACTGATCCAAAACTTTTGGATGGTTGAGTATGCACACACACACTCACACACGTACATGCATATGTGCAGCAATGTGTGTGTGTGTGTCTGGAAAGATGGTTACTGAGTGAAATAACTATGTTCCTAAATACGATCTAACATTAACGTTATATGATTCATTTTAGTATGGCTAATGCACCCTTTACATCCTTTCAAACCATTCATCAGAACACACAAATACATGCATATGATATGACTGTACAGTATGTGTACATGTAAATGTATACTGAAATGAATCCTATAACAGTAACGTTAATGTTATCTCCAGTTTCATTTCAACTGACCAGACTGTTAACGTTAATGCCGTCTCTCCATCATATTTACAGAAATTTGCTGCATGTAGGCCTATTATGGGAGCACCCCATTTCCCTCCTAAATTAAACACAAAAACGCAGAGTCGGCGCTGTGGTGGGGCATTCGAGGGCCATTGAGGCCCCTCCTACCACAGGCCATGGCGTGGCCCAAAAAAAGATCCCTTTTAGTTATTCTTTTAATATTAAATGTACAAACTGTAACTTAAATGAAATAAATGAAATGAACGGGGAAAACGCATAATTTTGGTTGTTCATGACATGTTACTTGGTCATCATTGGTCAATGCTTATTGTTACATTCGTAAACTTGTTACATTTGATTTGCAGCGCGCAAAATCCATTTCAAGTTGTTGTTTGAATCGAAAAGAACAGTTTGTCCGTCCAAATCATAGACAGTTAGCGGCTAACTGTTACCCTTATTATCGACAAAAAATGGATTTGCGAAAATGGTTTAGTCCTCCTAATATAGCCGCACTCAAGCGCACGCCCGCACGCATAAAGCTTGCCACAAAGAACCGGCGAAAGTAATGATTATTAATGTGTCAAAAATAGCAAGGAGACATTTTTATTGTTTATTAATAAACTGGTGTTTTCTGTGTCGCTGCAAAGATGAAGTTGACGATGCGTAGGCTACTCGCCATGAACGCCTGAGAGAAATGCACATTTGATTATAATCAGAGAGTAGCCCAGCCTATTTCTTTTCGTTTTAAATAGTTTCGCTTAAAAGTAGACATTTCAAGCTTTTAATAAAAGATAATAATAGCCTATATTTCTAGAATCTGTGAGGCACAAGCTGAGTTTCGGCGCCCTCCAGTTCACGTGCAATGCAAGTGATCGCCGGCGCCTTACATTGTCTGCTATATTTGCTTCTTAATTATTAAATACAGGCCATTGGTTGATAAAACACTGATCACAATTAAGATACAATTTATACAAAACGAAAATCTTTTAAAAAGAGTCTTTCTACAAAACAAAACGCAACGAAATGGTCAAAATCATGTCTTACTCAGTCCATGTGACATGTCTCCAGACATTTTGCGCATCTCATGTATCACATCTTTCTCATGCTGCATGCTCACTTTCATAATCAGCATTGATTAAATAAAAAAAAATAACATTTAGCCTATAATATTTAAACATAAATATGAAACTAAATATGTTTTCTTTAATGGCTACAACACATAGGCTACAGTACAGAGAAATGTCATGTATTGTCGTCAGCCATAACATAATGACGTCAAATATTTTCCAACTCAGCCCCCCTCGCATGAAACAGCTTCCTGCGCGCCTGCCCATTTCTGCCTTTTATTATCGTCTTCGTGTGTGTGGCTGAGTAAAGTGTGCATAGGGCTGATGATCCACAATTGATATGGAAATTAACAACAACAAGAATAAGCGAAATTCGCAAATAATAATTAATAATAATAAAACGTGTTTCGTTTTTTAAAGCATTTCGGCTGTGTTGTACTATGATGTCGCCACTGCATCAAAATATTTCTCAAACGGCAGTGCCCCCCCACCGATGACCCAATGCCCCTCCAGTAGATCTGTTCTGGCGCCGACTCTGCAAAAACGTATTAATGCTGTGTTTCTGCTTCTCCCCAGAAAAAAATGCTATTATATGCAAGTCATTTAAGTGTCAATGTAATAATCAATGTATATTATATGTCAATATTTACCGATAATTGCTGCAAATATAGCTGCTGCTGTCTGCCCCGCTTAAAATCATTGGTAACGCGGATTTGTTTGAACTATGTAGAGCTACACGTGGCGGCGAGATCAAACTGTGTCGCAACACTCATATTTAAACGTTTCCACGATGTGTGGTGCAGCCATACACTGTACCCAAAACAACGGAGAAATATGTCCTTTCCGAGAAGAAAAAAAAGTCAGTTTATCATTTCCTATCTGGCAGCAGTGCACCGAAAGCTAGTTCAGAAAAAGGTTCAGACCTTTCTTTTACTGTCTATGGAACTTAGACCGGCGGTCAGTTCACATCCGGGTCCTCGGGCACCGGTTCAAATAATGACGTGTTTGGCCAACTCAAGTTGACAAGGTAACAACACGAGCTTTGATTGGTTCTTACTCCAGCAAACAATTTGTGGTTAGCTAGCGAGATTATATCTACGTTATATTTTTAATGTGCAACAATTGACGTTGGAAACAAGCAGTAATGTGCTCAACAACAATTTATATAACCAGTTATAAAAAATTAACCAGTTCCCTGGAGGAGATCTATCAACTCGAAAACTAAAGGAGAAAAACAGACTTGGCCCACTGCCTAATTTGACAAAGGTGCATTTTTGAAGGGTCAGTGTTGCTTTGTTTAAGGAGGGCATCCATTTGGCAGCGGTCATACGCCTTATCGAGGGTTTCCGCAACTGCGCGACCTATTATTAGTTGTCCATCAAGTTCTTGTGACATTATCACCTGAGAAGTGTGATCTGAGAATGGAAAAAAATAAATAAATAAAATAAAAACACTACAAATGCCTGATAAAAATAAAAATGGTTAAACCTAGCATCACTTCAGTCGATGCACTTTTTCTTTTGCAAGCCAGAAATATGTTGTTATATGACAAAAAAAACAACAGCTGACTACTTAGAATTTATTTCATAAAACATCACAATTATAAATATAAATATATTCACATATAACGTAAATAAATAAATGTCCTTGCCTGTCAACACCGTATCTGAATCTATTGCAACTCTGAAATGAATCCGGTCGGGAACGCTGTCTTTTCTGGTTTCGTCATGATTATTAATTATTTAAATCAAAACAAAACAACGGAACCATAACGTTTATAATTCATATTTCACAAGGCCTAGTAGCAAATCAAGTATTCAATATAAAAGTAAGAAGATACGCATTTAAAAGAGCCTGCTTATTCCTTGTTACTGGTTGCGGAGTAGGCAAGGCTACGGACTAGTCAAAACATGTCTTAACTGTACGTATTTTAGGTTGTTTTTACGTACATTTCGATACGTATCGAACCTGCAATTACGTCCAGATGATACGTTAAATGCACTGTAAATACGTAAAAGAAAATACGTATTTGACCATTTTTATTTACGTATAAATATGTACGTTTTGTTTGTGAGACCAGGCTGGTATATTATATAATTGGGTAATTTGCCCTTTACTGAAACAATCTTGTGTGGAATAGGTTTCCAGCGTGGATAATGAAGGGAGTTAATTTTGAAAAAATAAAACTTCTGAGCTGCAGGTATTTAAACAAAAATTTCCGGGGTATATGAAACTTTGATACCAAATTATCAAATAACATTAAAATATTGTCTTCATATAAGTCCATCAATGTAACTATTCCCTTATCCAACCATAGTTTAAACCCCATATCATTTTTAGCTGGAGTAAAATATTCATTCCCCCAAATCGGGGAGAAGCAAGACAGCAATGGGGCCTCTCCGATAAATTTATGAACTTCGTACCAGATCATAATGGTATTCTTCACAAATGGATTGCCTGGTTTTCTTTTTAGTTCTTTAAGGGGTGCTGAACAGGGGCGTCACTAGGCCCTTTTTAGCAGTAGCACCTCATTGCAGTACACGAGATCCAGGGGGCGGATCCAGATCTGTGGTGGAGTGTGGGTAGGTTTAGGGGTGGGTTTAGGGATCAGGGGGTGGAGCTGGGTGGGTTTAGGGGTGGGTTTAGGGATCAGGGGGTGGAGCTGGGTGGGTTTAGGGGGGGTTTAGGGATCAGGGGGTGGAGCTGGCTGCGTTTAGGGGGGGGTTTAGGGATCAGGGGGTGGAGCTAGGTGGGTTTGGGGGGGGGGGTTAGGGATCAGGGGGTGGAGCTGGGGGGTTTAGGGGGGGGGTAGGGATCAGGGGGTGGAGCTGGGTGGGTTTAGGGGGGGGTTAGGGATCAGGGGGTGGAGCTGGGGGTTTAGGGGGGGGGGGTTTAGGGATCAGGGGGTGGAGCTGGGTGGGTTTAGGGGTGGGTTTAGGGGTGGGTTTAGGAGCTGGGTAGGTTTAGGGGGGGTTTAGGGATCAGGGGGTGGAGCTGGGGGGTTTAGGGATCAGGGGGTGGAGCTGGGGGGTTTAGGGGGGGGTTAGGGATCAGGGGGTGGAGCTGGGTGGGTTTAGGGGTGGGTTTAGGAGCTGGGTAGGTTTAGGGGGGGGTTAGGGATCAGGGGGTGGAGCTGGGTGGGTTTAGGGGTGGGTTTAGGAGCTGGGTAGGTTTAGGGGGGGTTTAGGGATCAGGGGGTGGAGCTGGGTGGGTTTAGGGGTGGGTTTAGGAGCTGGGTAGGTTTAGGGGGGGTTTAGGGATCAGGGGGTGGAGCTGGGGGGTTTAGGGGGGGTTTGGGGGGGGGTTAGGGATCAGGGGGTGGAGCTGGGTGGGTTTAGGGGGGGTTTAGGGATCAGGGGGTGGAGCTAGGTGGGTTTAGGGGGGGGGGTTTAGGGATCAGGGGGTGGAGCTGGGTGGGTTTAGGGGGGGGGGTTTAGGGGGTGGAGCTGGGTGGGTTTAGGGGGGGTTTAGGGATCAGGGGGTGGAGCTGGGTGGGTTTAGGGGGGGGGGGTTTAGGGATCAGGGGGTGGAGCTGGGTGGGTTTAGGGGGGGGGGTTAGGGATCAGGGGGTGGAGCTGGGGGGTTTAGGGGGGGGTTTAGGGATCAGGGGCTGGAGCTGGGTGGGTTTAGGGGGGGGGTTTAGGGATCAGGGGGTGGAGCTGGGTGGGTTTGGGGGGGGGTTTAGGGATCAGGGGGTGGAGCTGGGTGGGTTTAGGGGGGGGTTTAGGGATCAGGGGGTGGAGCTGGGTGGGTTTAGGGGGGGGGGTTTAGGGATCAGGGGGTGGAGCTGGGTGGGTTTAGGGGGGGGTTAGGGATCAGGGGGTGGAGCTGGGTGGGTTTAGGGGGGGGTTAGGGATCAGGGGGTGGAGCTGGGTGGGTTTAGGGGGGGGTTAGGGATCAGGGGGTGGAGCTGGGTAGGTTTAGGGGTGGGTTTAGGGATAGGGATCAGGATTAATAATTAATGTGTACATATTGAGAATATAATACAAATTGTAGCCTTTAGTAAATTAAAAAAAGCTCAGCTTTAGGAGGGGAAGAGAAAGGGCAAGATGAGGAGACTAAAAAAGAAAGGATGATGGAGATGAAGAGAGCAGGTATTGACAAATAATCTATTGCCTGCTGACACGGTTTAAAGTTATTTCTTATCTTTTTTTTTTGGTCTTCAAACGTCTTGAAATGCACATATCAGAGAAATTAAAAAAATGAACCCCTACCAACCTCAAATGTAGGACCTCTTTGATTATAAAGCCCTGTATTAGGCATAAGATCAATAATGAATGTGTAGCCTACATATTGTAAATTAATTTAATTAACTTAGTTATCTAGCTTTCCTAGTAGCTTTCAGTAAATGGACGTCTGAGAAAATGATTCATAGGCAAAATCAACCTATCAGTTGACCCTATGTTTACTTTCTTCTCTGACAGACAAAAATGAAAAGCCTATATCAGTCAAAGCTCAGCTTTAGGAGGGGAAGAGACAGGGCAAGAGAAAAACAAAGAGAAAAAGAGTGTGATGCTGATGAGGAGAGAAAAATAAGCTGCCCACTGACATGGTTTTAAAGCTGTTGTAAATTTTTTTGCCTTCAAAACATCTTAAAATGCACATATGTAGTTCAGAGAAATCAAAATTTTCTCGGGGAACCCCGAACCCCCCTAACTGTACCTCACATTCAGGACTACAGAGATTATAAAACCCTGCCATTGCATGGTAATGAAAGTGAGCATTAGACCCTAAACTAAAGTGTTACCTTTTATTTATTTATTATTTTAATTTATTTATTAAATCATACCCTCATTGGGGGCTTAGCCCCCCTAAAATGAAAATCCTAGAAACGCCCCTGGTGCTGAATGTAAAAAGCTGTCAAGTGTCAAGCCCTTTGCAGCCAGCATTTCAACCTGTAACCAAGGCATATTCGCATCTCTAGAGAACCAGAACATTGCAGCCCTCATTTGCGCAGCCCAATATTAGCACAGTAAATTTGGTAATTGTAGCCCACCCTTGTCATATGGCAGGTAAAGAAGGGACAGTCGAAGTCTAGTTTTCCTGTTGCTCCAGATAAAATTAGAAAGAAGCTTACTCCCTTTTTGGAAAAAGGTAGGAGGCAGGGCAAGTGGCAACGATTGAAAGACATGTAAGAATCTCGGTAATACATTCATCTTAATCACATTTATTCTTCCCATCAAAGAAAGGGGCAGTGTCATCCATCTAGTCGTATCCTCAGACACCTTCGTCATTAATGGTTCATAATTGGCTGAACTGAGTGAGTTTATTTTGGGGGTTATTTTAATTCCTAAGTAATTAAAACCATCAACAGCGTTAACAGACGGATGTATTATTTTTGGATTAGTTCTCTCTTGCTCATTTAGAAACATGATAGATGACTTGTCTATATTTACTTTAAAACCAGAAAAAACACCGAACATGTCCATTAGCTTTAAAAGAGAAGGTATCGATTTTTCAAGCTCTGATAGAAACACTATGGTATCATCAGCATATAAGGCAATACGGTGTTCTAAACCGGCTGTAGGAATACCGTGAATTATAGGGTGTGATCTAATTGCTATTGCTAACGGTTCCATGGCTAATACAAAGAGTAGAGGTGAAAGGGGTGAGCCTTGTCTGGAACCACGACTTAATTTAAATGGTTGTGAGATAAGATTGTTAGTGAGTACCTCTGCAGTGGAATCAACTAATACAATTTCCATCCATCTACGGAAATTATCACTCAAACCAAACTTCGCAAGAACCTCCAACAAATACGGCCATTCAAGTCTGTCAAATGCCTTTTCGGCATCGAGCGACAGGATGGCCATGTCAGGGGCACGTCCCCGGCATGTACCCTCCTAACATTGTGGAAAACCTTGACGATTCTTAACAAAGCCAGTCTGGTCTGAGTGTACCAGCAGAGGCAGAACCTTGCTATAACTTTTGCATCCGTATTCAAAAGTGAAATTGGTCTATATGACCCACATTCTACAGGTGGCTTACTGGCTTCAAGAAAAGAGTGATCAGGGCACTTCTCAACGAGGAAGGAAGGGATCCTCGCTGAAAAGCTTCTACATACATATCCAGTAAAGGGCCTATTAATTTATCTTTGCATTCCTTATAAATGTCAATTGGAAGCCCGTCTGGACCCGTCGCCTTACCACCCCTCATTTTAAGAATAGCATTAGAAACCTCTTCTAATTCCAATTCCCTATCTAGCTCAAGTTTTGTCTCTTTGGAAATAGATGGAATATCCAACCCATCCAGAAATTTGTTTTGAGTAAAGGCACTTTGGTACAAACTTTGGTACAAAGATTTGTAAAACGATACAAATGTACAGTTAATATCAGCCGGATCCATTGTAATTTCTCCTCTCCCATTAATAATTTCATTAATAGTTCTTTCTAATGTTAATTTCTTAAGTTGCCAGGCCAATAGTTTACTGGATTTCTCACCCTTACCATAAAAAGTTTGCTTCAGTCTTAAAGGTGCAAAACGCAAGTCTCTGAGTTTTTGCAGAACTACGCCCCCTCTGGCGACAAGCGAAACTGCAACCAGAGTGGTGGCACTAGACAAAATTTTTCTTTTCTTTACTTTACGTGGAGTTTGCGTTGGGGTTTGGAATGGACTACAAGCCGGTCTCTTTGAAACCATCTTCTACCTTTGACACACAAGTTGTCTTCGCCATCTAGGGCAACTTTTAGTTGTTTGAGTATCTAAAAAAATAATGAGGTGGGGGAATGGTCTGACAAAACTGCACTATTGTATGTACAGCTTTCTATACTAGGCAATAAAGAAACAGAAATTAAGAAATAATCTATACTAGAGGAGGTTTTAGATAAAGAAGAGAAACATGAGTATTCCCTTTTTAACATAACGTTACACTATTTATTTCAAGACTAAATTTAGGCTAAGCCAATATTATGCCTATCCTATATTGAATACCACTTCTCGGATAGGCCTACATTTTGAATTTGATATTTTTTCTAACCTTAAATATTCTTGAAATATTGTCCAGGGTGATGTCCACTTCCTGGATTTGTATGGTTCTGGGTCCACGCCAGAGGGTGGCTTGTCCTGCTGGTAATTCTTCTTACATCCACGGAGATGCAGGTGTCTAATCGGCGGTGGTCTCCCCGAGGCGCAAATGAGCGGTAATCTGAATTCTTCGCACAGTTTTTTTTTTTGAGCGCCAGGAAATGACCTATCAAAATAAAGCGTTGACTTTTCAACATTAATGCTTACTGATGATTTTCATTTTACTAAACATCACAAAGCTTCCAAACCTGCAAACATGTAAAGTGCATGGTAGCAGAGAGGTAGCTACATGTATACGTTAATACAACTTTATACATTATCATGAATGGGAATATACACATACACAGTGATTTTTTCCATTATTTTATTTTTTACATAAAATACAAAACACATCACATTTACAGCATTTACAACTGAACATAAGAATTAAGGCATCATTACAAAAGCAGCAAAGGCCTTTCAAAGAACACAACTATAATTTACTAATTACAACAAATTACACTGAAGTTTAACATACAACAACAGTTACTCATATAAAGTGAAGAAGCTTTCATTACAAGCAAGCAATACATGCAAATTGTGCAGCTCCTGATGGCCACAGCAGTCCACAAATGTACAGGTATACCCAACCAAAAGCAAGAGAAAATATATAAACGCAATAAACACTTGCACTAACCCTTACAAATGGAGTTTATGTTTGGGCCTGTCTACAAACGGAGGGGTCTTATAACAAATACTCACACCAATTATAATGGTCTATAACAGCAGGTGTGCAGGCTTCAGAGAGAACAAAATAATTGGAAAAATCTGTTTGACCTGACCTTGCCTCACTAAACTGTAACATTTTAGTAACTGTGCAAAATGCATTTACATCATATATAATTGTGGATAGTCTGATAGATAGAAACCAGTCTGATGACCACTGATGACTCTGGCAAAAGGTCTGTGGATACACGCTTTGGGCATCCCTCTCTGGCCAAGTAACTGGGGATTCCCTTTCCTAAAAGAAGATAAAAAGGATACATTGCTCAAGCTATACAATTAATTTTTTTAATAAAATGCATCCCACTTTGTCTAACCGCTGTGCATTTGAGAAGCTGACCCACAATCTTGTTTCATGTGTAGGGGAACAATCTGCGATAGCTTAAGGATTAAGGACTATGTTGTTATTATTAGACAAATTATTCTGTAATTTACTGCATCATTACATTTAGTATTTGCATAGTAAAAAGTAACAAAGAAATGTTGCATAAAATTACCTAGGACTTAATGTTACAGTACACAGCTCAATGATGCTTGATGGTCTCAGCACTCACTATGATTTGCAACATGCTTCCCCTAGTGTTTTATTAAACAAGTTTAAAAATATTTTAGCAGAAAAAAATAGTATACAAAACGTGTGACATTGTCATTAATTAAAAAGGCTTGAACAGGCATCACACATTTTATAATGTACACTGAAAAAAATGTTATGTTGAATTTGCTTAATTTTATTATGTCAAGGGGTTGCACAAAATAAATTTATCTAAATCCAGATATATTTTTTAAGTTGAATGTACTTATATTTTATAAGTAATTTCAGATGAATTATATTCATAATTTTAGCTAAATTATTTTGAGTTGAATTTACTCAATTTTTTTCAAGAATCCGCCTGTGAATCTCAACAATGGTGACAATTATATGTTGCAGTGCATTCTGGGTGCCACCAATCAAAACGCATTCATGGCTCCCATCATGCATTGCTGCATGAATAAATAATGAGATCAGAGGTGATCTATTTGTCACCATTGCTGAGATTCATACACTAATTCTTGATGTCTGTGTGTGCCTACATAAAAAGAAAATGTTGATTTTTTTTTATTGATTTGATCATTTGGATTTCATTGAAAAGGCTAAAAATAAAATGTTGTACAAAGCCAGTGCTGCTATAATTAATAAAGTAAACCTAAATTGGTATCTATGTGAGTTCAGTGATTCAGGTCAAACGATTGTGAATTAACGATTATGTTAAAACACAACCAACACTATCAGATGACCTTTATGTTCATCTGGCTGTTATAACTCACGTAGATCAGTCAAACAAAAAAGAAAGTTAATGTTTTAAGGGTCCAGAGCCCAACTAAAACACACACTTATCTCCATAATGGTGACTTAAAATTACGGTTTTAACATCAGGTGTTAACCATTATGTTTTTAAATGGTTAACTTTTAAGAAATTAATTTGATTAATTATTACTCAATTCTAATGTGTTACATTTAATAAATAATATTGCTTGTAATCTGCACAATTTTATTGAGTAGATATAGCGTATTCATTTTATTAAATTAAATGAAATTTTTTTTCGAATTACTTTTAACTGAATGAAATTAACTTGTTTTAAACAAGGCCAGTGAATTAGAAAATTAATAATAAAAAATAAGTAGCATTAAATAACACAATAAAATCAGTGAAATTAACCAGATAAAAACATGTAACATTTACAAGGGGTCTGAATCATTTTTTTCAGTGTATTTTGAAAATTTGATTGAGACAAACCCCAGCACAAACCTGGAATCCTGTGGGCATTCCACGCTTGCACAACACGGTCAACTCCACGCCGAACCAACTGGCATGTCAAGGATGACACACAGAATTTGGACATGTCCTCCATATCCAACGCCTCCTGATGCACCAGTTGGACCAATGCCACTTTCAAAGGGTAGTTCACCCTATTGTTGATTTCAGGCCAAATTCTGTCAATAGTGTGATTCTGTCAAAGAAAAATATTAATTACGAGATTCTTTACACAGAGAATACTGTCCAACAATAGCTGATTTCAACACTACACAATTATCACCCACCTTCAGCTTTCCATTACGCATAAATACAAGCATAAGGAATTAATTAAAAGGGTGACTGACATTAAAGTCATTGAAACGTACAAATTACAATCAGGGTGTGTGCATATTTTGCTCAACTGTATTCATTGCAATTCAGTTTTTCAAATTAGTCACCTTTGTTGATGATGTTTCCATATATGGTGGCCTCTCTGTGTTGTGGCGGTGGCTGGCCAATTTCTCCTGCATGTAAAGAATAAGGCAGAACTCCTTCCCATGGTCCACTCTTACCTGGTCCTACATCCCATACTCCATCACTGCACTTCTGCAAGAAAAGAAAATATTGCCAATTCTTTGACAGCAGTTAGTGTCACCTTTAGCTGAAAAATAATAGTATGTCTTATGTTGTCAGGTAGTGGGGAGGTAATCTTAGTGTTGACTGGCTGTTTAAAGGGCGGTATAGCTGCAACAATTATTTGATTAGATGAACCACAAACTACTTTGATAAGTGATTAAACATTTCAGTCCTTCACTAAATCCTGCATCTTAATGCTAACCTCATAATCCAATTAATTATTCGTTTAAATAAAAATTGCATTCCTGACATTCACAGATATTTTAAGGCCTGAAAATTGGACAATATGATTTTAAGGTTTTAAAGGATCTGCATAAACAGTTATTTTCACTGGAAAATGATTTCCAGAAGCTGGTTCTTATTTTGACAAAGTTCTTTTGGTGTTTTGGGTACATTGAAATGGTGGTTTAAATTACCTGTAAATGTCACTGTATATGGTGAGGTTGTTCTTCACAGGCATTGTTGATTTTCCAACAATTTTGGTGGAGAAGCCATCAATCGCCAGCACATGAGTCACACCAAACATAACCATTTTTTTCATTCTGGTCTATGTGTACTTTGTGACCCACATAGCCTGCATTATATGTAACAGGATTAAGGTTCCTGGCTCCCTTAAAAACAGACAAAAAAGAACATCAGTACATCATTACATAGTAAACCATAGTAAACCATACTGAAATCAAAGAAAATGTTGTGAACTTTTTCCTTCTTGTCACGGCTCGAAAAAAACAGTCAAAGATTCAAAAGCAAGTGAGTACTGGTGTTTATTAACACAAAGTAGTAAGAGGAAGTGCAATTCAAATGATAGGCAGGTAGATGAACCAGGCTCGGTAACGCAGGACTCAGTGGGCAGATGGCGAAACAGGAATCAGCAGATGATCCTCAGAACAGGGCAGAATCCACAGACCAGGGAACAGACAGGCGTCAGCAGACGATCCTCAGAACAGGGCAGAATCCACAGACCAGGGAACAGACAGGCGTCAGCAGACGATCCTCAGAACGGGGCAGAATCCACAGACCAGGGAACAGACAGGCGTCAGCAGACGATCCTCAGAACAGGGCAGAATCCACAGACCAGGGAACAGACAGGCGTCAGCATACGATCCTCAGAACAGGGCAGAATCCACAGACCAGGGAACAGACAGGCGTCAGCAGACGATCCTCAGAACGGGGCAGAATCCACAGACCAGGGAACAGACAGGCGTCAGCAGACGATCCTCAAAACAGGACAGAATCCACAGACCAGGGAACAGACAGGCGTCAGCAGACGATCCTCAGAACGGGGCAGAATCCACAGACCAGGGAACAGACAGGCGTCAGCAGACGATCCTCAGAACAGGGCAGAATCCACAGACCAGGGAACAGACAGGCGTCAGCAGACGATCCTCAGAACGGGGCAGAATCCACAGACCAGGGAACAGACAGGCGTCAGCAGACGATCCTCAAAACAGGGCAGAATCCACAGACCAGGGAACAGACAGGCGTCAGCAGACGATCCTCAGAACGGGGCAGAATCCACAGACCAGGGAACAGACAGGCGTCAGCAGACGATCCTCAGAACAGGGCAGAATCCACAGACCAGGGAACAGACAGGCGTCAGCAGACGATCCTCAGAACAGGGCAGAATCCACAGACCAGGGAACAGACAGGCGTCAGCAGACGATCCTCAGAACAGGGCAGAATCCACAGACCAGGGAACAGACAGGCGTCAGCAGACGATCCTCAGAACAGGGCAGAATCCACAGACCAGGGAACAGACAGGCGTCAGCAGACGATCCTCAGAACAGGGCAGAATCCACAGACCAGGGAACAGACAGGCGTCAGCAGACGATCCTCAGAACGGGGCAGAATCCACAGACCAGGGAACAGACAGGCGTCAGCAGACGATCCTCAGAACAGGGCAGAATCCACAGACCAGGGAACAGACAGGCGTCAGCAGACGATCCTCAGAACAGGGCAGAATCCACAGACCAGGGAACAGACAGGCGTCAGCAGACGATCCTCAGGACAGGGCAGAATCCACAGACCAGGGAACAGACAGGCGTCAGCAGACGATCCTCAGAACAGGGCAGAATCCACAGACCAGGGAACAGACAGGCGTCAGCAGACGATCCTCAGAACAGGGCAGAATCCACAGACCAGGGAACAGACAGGCGTCAGCAGACGATCCTCAGAACAGGGCAGAATCCATAGACCAGGGAACAGACAGGCGTCAGCAGACGATCCTCAGAACAGGGCAGAATCCACAGACCAGGGAACAGACAGGCGTCTGTCAGGGAACAGACAGGCGTCAGCAGACGATCCTCAGAACGGGGCAGAATCCACAGACCAGGGAACAGACAGGCGTCAGCAGACGATCCTCAGAACGGGGCAGAATCCACAGACCAGGGAAAAGACAGGCGTCAGCAGACGATCCTCAAAACGGGGCAGAATCCACAGACCAGGGAACAGACAGGCGTCAGCAGACGATCCTCAGAACGGGGCAGAATCCACAGACCAGGGAACAGACAGGCGTCAGCAGACGATCCTCAGAACAGGGCAGAATCCACAGACCAGGGAACAGACAGGCGTCTGTCAGGGAACAGACAGGCGTCAGCAGACGATCCTCAGAACGGGGCAGAATCCACAGACCAGGGAAAAGACAGGCGTCAGCAGACGATCCTCAGAACGGGGCAGAATCCACAGACCAGGGAACAGACAGGCGTCAGCAGACGATCCTCAGAACGGGGCAGAATCCACAGACCAGGGAACAGACAGGCGTCAGCAGACGATCCTCAAAACAGGGCAGAATCCACAGACCAGGGAACAGACAGGCGTCAGCAGACGATCCTCAGAACGGGGCAGAATCCACAGACCAGGGAACAGACAGGCGTCAGCAGACGATCCTCAGAACAGGGCAGAATCCACAGACCAGGGAACAGACAGGCGTCTGTCAGGGAACAGACAAGCGTCAGCAGACGATCCTCAGAACGGGGCAGAATCCACAGACCAGGGAAAAGACAGGCGTCAGCAGACGATCCTCAGAACGGGGCAGAATCCACAGACCAGGGAAAAGACAGGCGTCAGCAGACGATCCTCAAAACAGGGCAGAATCCACAGACCAGGGAACAGACAGGCGTCAGCAGACGATCCTCAGAACGGGGCAGAATCCACAGACCAGGGAAATAGACAGGCGTCAGCAGACGATCCTCAGAACAGGGCAGAATCCACAGACCAGGGAACAGACAGGCGTCAGCAGACGGTCCTCAGAACAGGGCAGAATCCACAGACCAAGGAAAAGACAGGCGTCAGCAGACGATCCTCAGAACAGGGCAGAATCCACAGACCAGGGAACAGACAGGCGTCAGCAGACGATCCTCAGAACAGGGCAGAATCCACAGACCAGGGAACAGACAGGCGTCAGCAGACGATCCTCAGAACAGGGCAGAATCCACAGACCAGGGAAAAGACAGGCGTCAGCAGACGATCCTCAGAACAGGGCAGAATCCACAGACCAGGGAACAGACAGGCGTCAGCAGACGATCCTCAGAACAGGGCAGAATCCACAGACCAGGGAACAGACAGGCGTCAGCAGACGATCCTCAGAACAGGGCAGAATCCACAGACCAGGGAACAGACAGGCGTCAGCAGACGATCCTCAAAACAGGGCAGAATCCACAGACCAGGGAACAGACAGGCGTCAGCAGACGATCCTCAGAACAGGGCAGAATCCACAGACCAGGGAAAAGACAGGCGTCAGCAGACGATCCTCAGAACAGGGCAGAATCCACAGACCAGGGAACAGACAGGCGTCAGCAGACGATCCTCAGAACGGGGCAGAATCCACAGACCAGGGAACAGACAGGCGTCAGCAGACGATCCTCAGAACGGGGCAGAATCCACAGACCAGGGAACAGACAGGCGTTAGCAGACGATCCTCAGAACGGGGCAGAATCCACAGACCAGGGAACAGACAGGCGTTAGCAGACGATCCTCAGAACGGGGCAGAATCCACAGACCAGGGAACAGACAGGCGTTAGCAGACGATCCTCAGAACGGGGCAGAATCCACAGACCAGGGAACAGACAGGCGTCAGCAGACGATCCTCAGAACAGGGCAGAATCCACAGACCAGGGAACAGACAGGCGTTAGCAGACGATCCTCAGAACAGGGCAGAATCCACAGACCAGGGAACAGACAGGCGTCAGCAGACGATCCTCAGAACAGGGCAGAATCCACAGACCAGGGAACAGACAGGCGTCAGCAGACGATCCTCAGAACGGGGCAGAATCCACAGACCAGGGAACAGACAGGCGTCAGCAGACGATCCTCAGAACGGGGCAGAATCCACAGACCAGGGAACAGACAGGCGTTAGCAGACGATCCTCAGAACGGGGCAGAATCCACAGACCAGGGAACAGACAGGCGTTAGCAGACGATCCTCAGAACGGGGCAGAATCCACAGACCAGGGAACAGACAGGCGTTAGCAGACGATCCTCAGAACGGGGCAGAATCCACAGACCAGGGAACAGACAGGCGTCAGCAGACGATCCTCAGAACAGGGCAGAATCCACAGACCAGGGAACAGACAGGCGTTAGCAGACGATCCTCAGAACGGGGCAGAATCCACAGACCAGGGAACAGACAGGCGTTAGCAGACGATCCTCAGAACGGGGCAGAATCCACAGACCAGGGAACAGACAGGAGTTCTATTTTGTTCTATTTTGGTCTCATCTGACCACATGACTTTCTCCCATGACTCCTCTGGATCATCCAAATGGTCATTGGCAAACTTAGACTTTATTGTCTAACTTCACCTTAAAAATCGTTCTCATAATCAAATCGTGTTCTTCTAACTCTTCTGAGGTAAATCCAAGGGCACAGCACAGCACAAACACAGTATTCCACACTCATGAAAAGCAGAACAGGACTGAAGATACTGATTCTTTGTGTTGAGGGAGTTTCGCGTTCCTCCACGTGGATCATTAGTATGCGAACAGCTGTTGCGCGTGGGTGTGGTCACAATAGCGTTAATGTCGCTGCTTTCATACGGATTACTTAAACATAGAATATTTGTTTTTGATATCATTTACATCATTTAAAAATATAGACTCCAAGCGTTGTAAAGACATACGTTTCAAGTTTGTGTGACAAACATTAGCTAAATCACAGAGCATGTTCTGTCGCGTTTCAGAATGAGCTTCACATTGAGAGAGACGGCAGAACGCGCATCATGTTTATTTTCTTTATTTTACGAAAAACACATTTTGTTTTTATTATGTGTGTACACAAATAAAAGAAGACTTTTAAAAATTTTGAATGATGTATAACACTTAAATGTAAGATCAAAATCAACAGAGTATTTTGAGTCTCTTTTGCACTGATAAGAAAAAAAGTGAGCTGGTATCGCCGGCGCGACCGTGGACCCCAGGGGGTTATGTCCCTGTTTTAAGCATGCACTGGAGAACAGTCAATTTGAACATGGTCTCAACATTGTGGAACCCAGTAACCAGGGTTTGAGTTACCCGGGGGCAAGTGGGAGAGCTCCCATAAGGAGGGTCTGAGCTTCCATGGACGCAACCATTATTTTCAATTCAATTCAATTCAAATTTATTTGTATAGCGCTTTTCACAATACACATTGTTTCAAAGCAGCTTTACAGAAAGTGCATTAAAAATGTACATTGAAAATACAGTTAGTTCATCATGTATTAATTTAGGGCATAACATATCGCCAGCGTTGAGTCGTCTCTTCACAGGCGTCGAGTCGTCTCTCCACAGGCATCCCGAGATAACAGCAGAAAGGCAGATGAGAAATAATTAGCGTAGCTGATGTTCATAATATTAATGCATTCGATCTGATTCGGCAGTAGTATAAAAGGTAAGCATTATGTGAATGCGTGGTTAAAGAGATGCGTCTTTAATCTGGTTTTAAACTGGGACAGCGAGTCTGAGCCTCGAACAATATCAGGAAGGCTATTCCAGAGTTTAGGAGCTAAATGTGAGAACGCCCTCCCTCCTTTAGTGGACTTAGATATCCTAGAAATGACCAGAAGCCTCGAATTTAGTGATCTTAAAGAGCGCGACGGATTGTAGGGCGATAGAAGGTCCGTTAAATAGACTGGAGCTAAACCATTTAGGGCTTTATAGGTCAGTAGCAATACCTTGTAATTGATACGGAACTTAATAGGTAACCAATGTAGAGATGATAAAATTGGTGTTATATGATCATATTTTCTTGATCTAGTAAGAACTCTAGCGGCTGCATTTTGGACTAACTGTAGCTTGTTTATTGAGGATACAGGACAACCAGCTAATAAAGCATTACAGTAATCTAGTCTCGAGGTCATGAATGCATGAACTAACTTTTCTGCATCAGAAACGGATAGCATGTTACGTAGCTTAGCAATGTTTCTAAGGTGGAAAAAGGCTGTTCTTGTAACATATGAAATATGATTTTCGAAAGTCAAGTTGCGGTCAAGTATGACACCCAGGTCTTTTACTGTAGTGGATAAAGTAACAGGGCATCCTTCTAAATTAAAGTTGTATTGTAAGGGATTTTGTGGGTAGTTTTTTGGACCAATAAGTAATACCTCTGTTTTATCTGAATTTAATAGCAGGAAATTACACGTCATCCAGTATTTTATATCTTTAAGACATTCTGTCAAATTAGATAAGTTAGTGGTTTCATCTGGCCGTGATGAAATATATAATTGAGTGTCATCAGCATAACAGTGAAAATTAATTCCATGTTTTCTTATAATATTACCAAGTGGCAGCATATATATTGAGAATAGTAGAGGGCCTAACACAGATCCTTGCGGTACTCCATAGTTTACTGACGTTATCTTTGATTTTTCCCCATTTAAACAGACAAAGTGGTAACGGTCTGATAAGTACGATCTAAACCAGCTTAATGCCTGTCCCTGAACACCAGTGTAGTTTTGTAGTCGATCCAGGAGTATTTTATGATCTATAGTATCAAATGCAGCGCTTAGATCGAGTAGAACTAGTATTGAGATGCAGCCTTGGTCAGAAGCTAAAAGTAAATCATTTGTAATTTTAACTAGCGCAGTTTCTGTGCTATGATACGGTCTGAATCCTGACTGAAATTTTTCATAGATATCATTTTCTTGCAAGAAAGAGCACAATTGAGCGGACACAACTTTTTCTAGTATTTTAGACATAAATGGAAGATTTGAAATGGGTCTGTAATTTGCTAGGTTATTTGGATCTAATTGTGGTTTCTTAATAAGAGGTTTTATTACTGCCAGCTTGAATATTCTTGGAACGTGACCTAAAAATAAAGATGAATTAATAATATTGAGAAGAGGCTCTTCCACTACAGGTAACACTTCTTTAAGTAATTTAGTGGGTATTGGATCTAATAAACAAGTTGTTGGTTTAGATGCAATAATAAGTTTATTTAGCTCTTCCTGTCCTATAGTTGTAAAGCGGTGTAGTTGTTCTTGAGGGGCGATAATTGAGGCTGAATCATAAGACACCATAAGAGATTGTACATTTACAATTGTGTTTCTGATGTTTTCTATTTTCTCAGTGAAGAAATTCATAAAATCATTACTACTACATTGTAACGGAATATTTTGCTCAGGTGATGCCTGTTTATTTGTTAGTCTGGCCACGGTGTTAAATAAGAACCTTGGATTATTTTGGTTATTTTCTATTAGTCTGCGGAGATGCTCAGCCCTGGCTGATTTAAGAGCCTTTTTGTAATGTGACATACTATCTTTCCACGCGATTCTAAAGACCTCTAAATTTGTTTGTTTCCATTTACGCTCTAAGTTACGAGTTTCTCTCTTGATAGCATGCGTAGCATTGTTGTACCATGATGCTCTAGTTTTCTCTCTAACCTTTTTTTAATCTAATTAGTGCAACAATTTCTAATGTACTAGAGAAAATGGTGCTCAAACTGCTAGTCATTTCCTCTAGTTCATCTGTTTGTTTGGGTTCACTGAGCAGCTGAGATAGATCAGGTAAGCTATTTGAGAATCTATCTATAGTGTTTGGAAGGATTGTTCTGCCTGGTCGATAACGTGGCGCAACATGACAAATTTCAGCAGTACGTAACATGCAAGTTACCATGTAATGATCAGTTACATCATCGCTTTGCGGTACAATATCTATATCGGTTGGATTGGTTCCATATTATATAATTAAATCTAGTGTATGATTTAGGCGATGAGTGGGACCACTGACGTTTTGCGTGACCCCGAAGGAGTTTAATAAATCTGTAAACGCAGCCCCTAACGCATCATTTGTCTTATCTACGTGTATGTTAAAATCTCCAACAATTATTGCTTTATCGACATTGACCAATAGATTTGATAGAAAGTCTGCAAACTCTTTTAGGAAATCGGCGTAAGGCCCTGGAGGTCTATATACAGTAGCCAAGGCTAGAGATAATAGGGATTTCTTTCTTAAATCTAATAGTGTAACATTTAGCACAAGTACCTCAAACGAATTAAACCTGTGACCTGTTTTCTGAGTAACATTAAGAATATCTCTATAGATTGTTGCAACACCGCCGCCACGACCAATCAGACGGGGCTCATGCTTATAACAGTATCCTGGCGGAGTAGACTCATTTAGACCGAAATAATCATTTGGTTTAAGCCAGGTTTCAGTAAGGCAAAGTACATCGAAACTATTATCTGTGACCATTTCATTTACAATAACCGCCTTAGGTGTGAGCGATCTAATGTTTAGAAGACCTAGCTTTAGAAATGGTTTATCACTGATATTGAGATTTTCTGGTTTAATTACAATTAAATTTTTCCTAGATCCTACATTATATATATTATTTGGCCTTACTAAACGAGGAATAGACACAGTTTCTATATAATGTTCTACATTGGTGCTTATATCAATTAAGTTGGGACAGCAAAGACTGTGATTTGGACTTTGACTTACTAGTCATATGGTGTGCAGCGTCTTGGAGATGTTGTCCGACAGAACAGCCGCTCCGACTCTGCTGGGGTGCAGGCCATCAGCACAGAAGAGCCTAGGCCGCTCCCAGAACAGATTCCAATTATTTACAAAGAGCAGTTTCTGTTCATTACACCATGACATTAACCATTCATTTAGAGCAAATAATCTACTGAACCTTTCTTGTCCTAGTCGGTACGTGGGAAGCGGTCCAGACACGACGATAGTTGCTTCAGGCGATGTGCTGTGTACGGTCTCGATCAGGCTCCTGTAGTCCTCCTTCAGAACCTCCGTCTGCCGCAGCCTGATGTCGTTCGTCCCCACATGCAGCACGACAGCTCCGACGCGCTCGTCACCGTTCAGGATCTCGGGAACCTGCGCAGCGACATCGAGAACACGAGCACCAGGAAAGCAGTGAGTGCGCACCTTACCTTTACCCGAGGTAGCGCGGACATGACGGACGATGGAACTGCCGATGATCACGGCGTCGTGGCGTTCCGACTCGCGAAGAGGGGAGAAGCGGTTCCGGGTGGAGATCTCGAAGGCCGGGAGGGGCGGGGAGGTCCTTGGTCTGGTCCTGGCTCGCGTCTTCCGCCGTGGAATCACCCAGGATCCGTGGTGCTGTGTCGGTGCCGGAGTGAATGAAGCCAGGGATGATCGCGTCCTGGTTGCTCGGGACCTGTGCAGAGAAACACACGGAGTAGACGAGGTCGGAGTCAAAAAATTATTAACCACTGACCTGTGAGCATCTGCACGTGATGTTTCAAGCGCGGACCGTCGATCTCGCAGCTCAGCCTGTCTCTCCAACAGCTCGCGGATCTGCCTCTCGACCGATTCGAGCTCCAACTGCACCGAATGCAGTTCAAAGGTGTCTTCACCTGCACTCAGAGGTAACGTTAGACACACATACGATATATTCGCCATTATAGCAGATGTGCTATAGTGGCGAAATATAGCTTTCAGTTATACGGGTGTAAATAAGACGATCGACAGGCGAGAGACCACGCGTGCAGTGCTAGCGGGCTAAGGCTAGTAGCAGAAGTTCGGAAAGTTGGATATAAGTAGCGATATCAAAGCAATCTGATTGTTTTTTATAAGGAATAGTATCGGCGATATGTTCACACGTTTGTAAAATTGGAAAATTTAGGTTTATAACTAAATGTGAAAGAAGAAAATCAAGGATTAGGAATCAATTCGACGGAGTTGTCTCAGTAAGCTTGTGTTAGGGTTAACGCATGCGCAGATCCGTAGTAGAGTATCCTATTTGTAGTATTTGTAGTATTGTAGTATTTGTAGTATTGCAAATAATCCATTTTTCATTATGATTAGTAGGCTAATTATTTAGGCTACATTAAACCGATAAACAGACTTATGTTAACATGTTTTCCTAATGAACCATGCTGCGCATCACATGACTGACAGGATGGCTGCATTTCTCCGCCATCAGCCACTATGGTAGGCTACAGTTTTGACGGAACAGATTGAGACCGCGAACGCAATGAATTCAGTTGTATTCAATGCTTGAATTGGGCCGGTATTCACCCATAGGCAGTACCAGCACCTCGACATTTTACTCTTTTCTTGCCATGTGGCACTTCTCCCAAGCTGCTAGTAGTCTCCTCTGCCCTCTCCGGCAGAGGAGAGTTCCTCTCCAAATCAGGTTCTCTGGGCACTGTGTGATGCTCACCTGTTCCTCTCCAAATCAGGTTCTCTGGGCACTGTGTGACGCTCACCTGTTCCCCTCCAAATCAGGTTCTCTGGGCACTGTCCCAGACGCTCACCTGTTCCTCTCCAAATCAGGTTCTCTGAGCACTGTGTGACGCTCACCTGTCCCTCTCCAAATCAGGTTCTCTGGGCACTGTGTGACGCTCACCTGTCCCTCTCCAAATCAGGTTCTCTGGGCACTGTGTGACGCTCACCTGTCCCTCTTTAAATCAGGTTCTCTGAGCACTGTGTGACGCTCACCTGTTCCCCTCCAAATCAGGTTCTCTGAGCACTGTGTGACGCTCACCTGTTCCCCTCCAAATCAGGTTCTCTGGGCACTGTGTGACGCTCACCTGTTCCTCTCCAAATCAGGTTCTCTGAGCACTGTGTGACGCTCACCTGTTCCTCTCCAAATCAGGTTCTCTGAGCACTGTGTGATGCTCACCTGTTCCCCTCCAAATCAGGTTCTCTGAGCACTGTGTGACGCTCATCTGTTCCCCTCCAAATCAGGTTCTCTGAGCACTGTGTGACGCTCACCTGTTCCTCTCCAAATCAGGTTCTCTGAGCACTGTGTGACGCTCATCTGTTCCCCTCCAAATCAGGTTCTCTGAGCACTGTGTGATGCTCATCTGTTCCCCTCCAAATCAGGTTCTCTGAGCACTGTGTGATGCTCACCTGTTCCCCTCCAAATCAGGTTCTCTGAGCACTGTGTGACGCTCATCTGTTCCCCTCCAAATCAGGTTCTCTGAGCACTGTGTGACGCTCACCTGTTTCCCTCCAAATCAGGTTCTCTGAGCACTGTGTGACACTCACCTGTTCCTCTCCAAATCAGGTTCTCTGGACACTGTGTGACGCTCACCTGTTCCCCTCCAAATCAGGTTCTCTGAGCACTGTGTGACGCTCACCTGTTCCTCTCCAAATCAGGTTCTCTGGACACTGTGTGACGCTCACCTGTTCCCCTCCAAATCAGGTTCTCTGAGCACTGTGTGACGCTCACCTGTTTCCCTCCAAATCAGGTTCTCTGAGCACTGTGTGACGCTCACCTGTTCCCCTCCAAATCAGGTTCTCTGGGCACTGTGTGACGCTCACCTGTTCCCCTCCAAATCAGGTTCTCTGAGCACTGTGTGACGCTCACCTGTTCCTCTCCAAATCAGGTTCTCTGGGCACTGTGTGACGCTCACCTGTTCCCCTCCAAATCAGGTTCTCTGAGCACTGTGTGACGCTCACCTGTTCCTCTCCAAATCAGGTTCTCTGAGCACTGTGTGACGCTCACCTGTTCCTCTCCAAATCAGGTTCTCTGGGCACTGTGTGACGCTCACCTGTTCCCCTCCAAATCAGGTTCTCTGAGCACTGTGTGACGCTCACCTGTTCCTCTCCAAATCAGGTTCTCTGGGCACTGTGTGACGCTCACCTGTTCCCCTCCAAATCAGGTTCTCTGAGCACTGTGTGACGCTCACCTGTTCCTCTCCAAATCAGGTTCTCTGGGCACTGTGTGACGCTCACCTGTTCCTCTCCAAATCAGGTTCTCTGGGCACTGTGTGACGCTCACCTGTTCCCCTCCAAATCAGGTTCTCTGGGCACTGTGTGACGCTCACCTGTTCCTCTCCAAATCAGGTTCTCTGGGCACTGTGTGACGCTCACCTGTTCCCCTCCAAATCAGGTTCTCTGAGCACTGTGTGACGCTCACCTGTTCCTCTCCAAATCAGGTTCTCTGGGCACTGTGTGACGCTCACCTGTTCCTCTCCAAATCAGGTTCTCTGGGCACTGTGTGACGCTCACCTGTTCCTCTCCAAATCAGGTTCTCTGGGCACTGTGTGACGCTCACCTGTTCCTCTCCAAATCAGGTTCTCTGAGCACTGTGTGACGCTCACCTGTTCCTCTCCAAATCAGGTTCTCTGAGCACTGTGTGACGCTCACCTGTTCCCCTCCAAATCAGGTTCTCTGGACACTGTGTGACGCTCACCTGTTCCTCTCCAAATCAGGTTCTCTGGGCACTGTGTGACGCTCACCTGTCCCTCTCCAAATCAGGTTCTCTGAGCACTGTGTGACGCTCATCTGTTCCTCTCCAAATCAGGTTCTCTGGACACTGTGTGACGCTCACCTGTTCCTCTCCAAATCAGGTTCTCTGGACACTGTGTGACGCTCACCTGTTCCTCTCCAAATCAGGTTCTCTGAGCACTGTGTGACGCTCACCTGTTCCTCTCCAAATCAGGTTCTCTGAGCACTGTGTGACGCTCACCTGTTCCTCTCCAAATCAGGTTCTCTGAGCACTGTGTGACGCTCAACTGTTCCTCTCTAAATCAGGTTCTCTGAGCACTGTGTGACGCTCACCTGTTTCCCTCCAAATCAGGTTCTCTGAGCACTGTGTGACGCTCACCTGTTCCCCTCCAAATCAGGTTCTCTGAGCACTGTGTGACGCTCACCTGTTCCTCTCCAAATCAGGTTCTCTGAGCACTGTGTGACACTCACCTGTTCCTCTCCAAATCAGGTTCTCTGAGCACTGTGTGACGCTCACCTGTTTCCCTCCAAATCAGGTTCTCTGAGCACTGTGTGACGCTCACCTGTTCCCCTCCAAATCAGGTTCTCTGGGCACTGTGTGACGCTCACCTGTTCCTCTCCAAATCAGGTTCTCTGAGCACTGTGTGACGCTCACCTGTTCCCCTCCAAATCAGGTTCTCTGGGCACTGTGTGACGCTCACCTGTTTCCCTCCAAATCAGGTTCTCTGGGCACTGTGTGACGCTCACCTGTTCCCGCTCTCGCCTGCCTGCTAAACTCTGTCGGCGGAGAGAGAGCAGGGAGAAGAGCCTTGTGCTGAAAGTACTGTAGCTTGTCAATATCAGTTTTCGTGAACCGACCAATCAACTGAAATATAGAAGAAACAAATGTGCATTGTCCATAAAGTAACTTGCGCTAAAACAACGAGCTGCTGATTAGGCAACTCCTGCATTATATTCTGTTATATTTTTATATTTTGAATTGTCACTTGCCACCTTAATTTTGGTACCCTTATAGTAAATACAGACATTTACACCATAAATTGGTGCAGAAAAAGTATTCAGAAAGCAGTAAATGTAGTGTTTAATGCTCAAAGTTTTCTGGGGGAGGACCCCCAGACCCCTAACTGATATTTTTGGCCATCAAATACAATTTATTTATCTCCACCAGTAACGTTAGTTAGTAGGCTATTAGAGACCCCCACGAAGCTCAGATTATAACGCGAACTCTGGCAGTAACACACATAACGTTAAAACTGAAGTGTGTAGCTACTCCTTGCATCATCAGCAAATAAAACATGCACACTTGAAACTTCATAGGAGAGGCTAAAAACAGTTAGGCCTACCTGTTTTATGGAATTGAAGACAGCAGCATGCAGTTCGTTGTCCGTCACTCAGGGTCTACTTAAGCCATTGACTTTGCAAAAACGACCAATATTCGCTATGTAACATTTTACCGATTACTTCAAAGTACGGCAACAGATTGGAGTCCATATTTCCAGGCGTAGGCTACAGGCAGAGTGCAGGCTGCTGCTTTGGTGCTGTTTAGATACAGCCATATTCGTTGGCGTAAAATCTTTGAATTAACGGAAGCCAGAGGGGAATGTTTTGTTTACATTCCAGATTGATTATAAAAACTAGTTGTTGTCAGCAATTACTAGGCATATTGGTGATAAGCAGAATAGCTAACAACTGCCACCATCATTATGTATTGCTACAGGACCACACTACAGAGAACACCTCCTAAAGTTTTGATCATATTTATGGAATATAATTTATGGAATTGTATTTTTACTTTCATGCTTCATAGTGATGCACAGTTCACTTCTCCATCATCTACTGCTACGATATCTGTCATCGCACAGTCCAAATGATATATTGAGCTGCAGTCAGAGGGAGTGAAAGCAAATCTTGGTTGCCTATCTGTGTATGTGGATGGCACGATATTAAATCTGTAATAAACTACTGTTGCTAACATATTTCTTTCGGTCCAGGTTTATATACGCCTATTTATTGATTGATTTTTTTCTTCTAACGTTACTCTGGTATACGTTAGTGCAGCATATTATGACCATTCTAAAAGCTTTGCTTTTATTTTTGAAGGCTATATTTACTATTACTTCTGGGTCACTTGGCCAACCGGTCTTTCTTTTAATGTCTTTCTTTTCAAACGGAGAAATGAAAAAAGGAATTTAAAAAAAACAAAATCGGACCGTTATTTGAATTTGGTTTGAAGTCGTTTTTCGTTTTTGGATTCAGAAACCAAAAACATGAGAACGGCTCTTTTTTTTACCGTTTCTTTGTTTCTGGTTTGAAACGACAAACGGAAAAAAGGTGGTTTCTCGTTATTTTGACATCTCGTTGACACACACACTGTTCCTGTGATTTGGAAGACCGCATACATTAAACCATTACCGAAAATACCATGTCCAAGAGAACATAAAGATTTTAGACCAATAGCCCTCACCTCTGTGATTGTGAAATGTTTAGAGAGATTGTTACTCCAGCATTTAGTTAGGACAGTTAAAGATAAATTAGATCCTTGGCAGTTTGCCTATAAGAAAGGCTGTAGTACTGAAGATCCAGTTGCTGCTTTAGTACACATCATCTCTAAACATGTAGATAAACCTATTTCTCATCTGCATTCAACACATTACAGGTTGACAGATTGGTGTCAAAACTTGCACGGTTGAACGTTAATCCCTATCTGATCCGATGGTATACTTCATTTCTCACTGACAGAGTTCAGAGAGTCAAAGTGAATGAAATGGTGTCGTCTGCAATCATTACAAATGTTGGAGTCCCGCAAGGTTGCGTAAGTTCTGCCGTACTTTTCACCTTATATACAGATTACTGTCGAACTGATATGTCAAATCAGTATATTTTGAAATATTCTGATGACACTGTTTTAATATCTGTGATAAATTATTCGGAAAGTCCTGAGTTTCATCAACAAGGTGTGACTAAACTGATTGAGTGGTGTGAGAATAATGCTCTTGTCATTAATACCAGTAAAAATGAGGAGATTGTATTTGGGTCTGTGGCCTATATAATGCCTGTTTTTATTCATAAGGAGGAAATTAGATCGGTTAAGACGTATAAATATTTAGGAGTGATTATAGACGATATGCTGTCATGGAAAGATCACATTGACACACTATGTAAAAAAACAAAGCAGAGAATCTATTTTCTTCGTCGTCTTAGATCATTTGGAGTAAGAAAACAGATTCTTCTATTGTTCTATAGGTCTGTGATAATGAGCATACTGGAATATACAGCCAGCAGCCATATCACCCTGTAGCCCAAGACTGGTTGCCCACTGAAGCTAAGCAGGGCTGAGCCTGGTTAGTACCTGGATGGGAGACCTCCTGAGAAAACCAGGTGTCTGCTGGAAGAGGTGTTAGTGAGGCCAGCAGGGGGCGCTCTCCCTGTGGTCTGTGTGGGTCCTAACGCCCCAGTATAGTGACGGGGACCCTGTACTGTCAAAGAGCACCGTCCTTCGGATGAGACGTTAAACCGAGGTCCTGACTCTCTGTGGTCATTAAAAATCCCAGGATGTCTTTCGAAAGAGTAGGGGTGTAACCCCGGTGTCCTGGCCAAATCTGCCCATTGGCCTCTGTCCATCATGGCCTCCTCATCATCCCCGTATACTGATTGGCTTCATCACTGTCTCCTCTCCACCAGTAAGCTGGTGTGTGGTGGGCGTACTGGCGCAATATGGCTGCCGTCGCATCATCCAGGAGGATGCTCCACATTGGTGGTGGTTGAGGAGATTCCCCCGTTCTATGTAAAGCGCTTTGAGGTCCCAGATAAAGCGCTATATAAATGTAACGGATTATTATTATTATTATTATATTGCAACTCTATTTGGTATAACAGCTTGTCTGTTATGTTGAAAACCAAGCTGCATAATCAATTAAAAATCTGCTCAAAGATTGTAGGTCAGCCCCTTGAGAAGCTTTACAACTCAGCCTATCATAACAACTTGCTAAGGCTAGCCAGTATTATAACTTCTAACCCTATGCATATTCTACATAAAGAGTTTGAACTTTTACCATCAAAGAGGAGGTATAGAGTGCCCAGATTTAATAAAGTAAGGCTGAAACACTCTTTTGTGCACCAGGCTATCCTAGCGTTGAACAAAAACATTCAGTCAGAGATCAAGAGTACTGTGAAGGTGTTAGATGTATAAGTGTTGTATTGTTTTGAAGGTATAATATGTGATGAGTAAATGTATGAGGCTGGTCAATTTGCCTGAGGGAGCGGAGGGGGACGACGCACCAAACTAACATTGGAAAGGGCTCAAGGATGTATGTTTAATAGTATGTTTAAGGCTTTTTCTCAGAGTTTATAGTTACTGTTAAGTTATGTTTCTCTCCTTTCTCTGTGCACTTTAAGTCTAAGCGCTTTAGGTATTTCCTTGTTATTTATTTTTCTCCTCTTTATAAACAATATTAAGAGGTAAAATGTATCTCTTATTCAATTTTAAGGTAATTATGATTATACTACCGTATTTCTTTTGGGTTCGGATTCTCTTAGGACAATATGGTGCCTTCACAGAGTTAAATTTGATTTAGTTCATGGTAAAAGGAGGTTTACGAAATAAATTTGTAATGTTCAATTATGGTAGTAGGAAGCGTAAGATTAATGTTATTAGTTGTTTATCTTCTGTTAGCCCAGTGATACTGTCTTAACCCCAGGTTAACAGTTAACAGCTATCTGGAAGTCTTAAGATTATAAGGGGAGGGTTTCAGGCTAAGTGTCCTGAATATGGGTGTTGGGCTGAGTATAGTGTTCATCAGTAGTATTATTTATTTTAGTTTTTTGTTTGTTTCATTTTTTATTTTTTACAAGCATCTTAAAGATTTGGGGAGTACAACTATACAAACTATGCAAAATGTCTAGTGAGATAAAAATTAAAATTACATCATGGAATTGCAGGGGGTTACGAAAACTTAAGAAAACTAAACAAGTCATGAACAGGATAAAATTAATGCAGTCTAATATTGTGTTTCTTCAAGAAACACACCTGATGTACGAGGATTTGAGAATCAGGAGGAGATGGAGAGGCAAGGTTTTTTCTGCATCGTTTAACTCTCAGGCTAGGGGTGTCACTATTTTGGTGCATGAGTCAATACCACTCCAGGTGAATAAGGTTTTCAACGACAAATTTGGACGATACCTTATTATTCAAGGAATTATACTAAAAGAGCAAATTATCTTGGCAAACATCTATGCACCAAATGTAGATGATCCCAACTTTTTTCAAAACTTGTTTCTTATTTTATCCAATCTTCCTGGTAAATGTGTGGTGGCGGGCGATTTTAATTGTGCATTAGATCCGGCAAAGGATAGGAGCTCTGGAGCTGTAGATTCTCACAGTCGTAGCAGGGTAACTATATATCACTTTATGAAAGAACTGAATCTAATAGATATCTGGAGGGAAGAAAATCCGGACGATTTAAAGTTTTCGTGTTACTCCGGTACACACAAGTCCTATTCAAGAATTGATTTCTTCTTGATATCTGCAGAGTTAAGGCACAAAATCAAGGAATGTACTTACGATGCTATCCTAATCTCAGATCATGCTCCCAATTCATTGGTATATCAAGACTCAAAGCTAGTTAAAGATGCTAGGTAGGATTTGGCGTTGCAAACAAAAGTGGCTGACCCCGGCTTTGTCTCTTTTCTGGATGAACAAATCGGATTCTATTTTGAAACTAATACAACAGAAACTTCAGCAAGTACAAGATGGGAGGCCTTCAAGGCTTATATTAGAGGTCAAATAATTAGCATCACAAGCTCTAAAGCTAGATCGACTTTTGAAAAGGCAAAAAATTTGGAGACAAATATAACGGAAATGGAAAATGAATATTATCAAACAAGGTCAACAGAATCTCATCAAAAGTTATTGCTGCTTAGAGCACAATATAACGAATTATCTGCATCAAGAGCGGTGGCCAGTCTGTTGCGACTTAAGCAATCTTTCTACGATCAGGGTGAAAAACCTGGGAAAGTTCTTGCTTGGCGTCTTAAGCAGCTACAGAGCGAAAAAGTTATAATCTCACTGCTGAGCGACCAAGGAGAACCCATTGTAGATCCAACAGAGATTAATGAAACCTTCAAGACATTTTATGAGGGTCTTTATAGTTCCGAAATGATTAATGTTAATTCTGAACTTAAAGCATTTTTAAATAGTATAAATATACCCAAGATACCAGAAATTCTTAAGGCAAATTTGGACAAAGATATCACTGTAGAGGAAATTTCTTTAGCAATTGACAGCATTAAAGCAGGGAAAACTCCCGGACCTGATGGTCTCCCAATTGAAATCTATAAAAAATTTAAAAATAAATTGTTAACTCCAATTTTTGAAATGTTTACAGAGTCCTTCCAAAATGGTTCCTTGCCGTCATCGTTAAGAGGAGCATTAATTACTCTGCTCCCGAAGGCAGGTAAACCAACTAACAAATGTGAAAACTGGAGACATACAGTGAATAAAATAAGTATTTGAACACCCTGCTATTTTGCAAGTTCTCCCACTTAGAAATCATGGAGGGGTCTGAAATTGTCATCGTAGGTGCATGTCCACTGTGAGAGACATAATCTAAAAAAAAAAATCCAGAAATCACAATGTATGATTTTTTAACTATTTATTTGTAAGATACAGCTGCAAATAAGTATTTGAACACCTGAGAAAATCAATGTTAATATTTGGTACAGTAGCCTTTGTTTGCAATTACAGAGGTCAAAGGAAGTTTGGCAAGATCTCAGGTTATAAGATTAATAAGTCTAAAACATCCATTATGCTATTAAACCAAGTAGACAGGGAAAATACAACGAATGTAGTATCACAATTTAAGGTCGTCAATTGCTTCTCTTATTTAGGCATTCAAATTGTCCCATTGCTTAACAATATCATAGAAAGTAATTATAGACCAGTTATGCAAGGGATCTCAACTTCTTTAGATAGATGGGCTGCTTTACCAATGTCGTTAATGGGGAAGATAAATACTCTCAAAATGAATGTACTTCCTAAACTGTTGTATTTGTTTCAAAATTTGCCTTTGCCTCCACCAAGCAATTTATTTTCTCAGCTGAAGACACTTTTCATTAAGTTTCTATGGAACAATAGACGCTCCAGACAGCGCCTTTCATTGTTGTACTTACCTTATGATAGAGGTGGGCTTAAATGTCCAAATCCACTATGGTACTCCTGGGCGGCGCAAATAAGAACAATGATGTGCTACTATTCTGAGGAGAATGTGCCACTTTGGAGAGAAATGGAAGGCGATACATTGAAGTTGCCTTTGCCCATTTACCTGTACTCAGCTAAGTTTAAGAAACTTAAAAATATCACCAAGAATCCTATGGTTAAAAATATGATTAGCGTGTGGCAACAGGTCAAGAAATATCTCCAAGTAGCTGACTCGCTGTCAGTATTTAGTCCGATATGGGGAAATGATCTCTTCCCCCCAGGAGGGGTTGAGGGGGGGGGGGGTTAAAATTTGGGCTGATCAGGGTTTACAAAAGATAGGAGATCTTTATAGCCCTGACGATACACACCTGATGTCTTTTGACGAAATTGTCGTCAAGCATGACATAGCTCGCAGCCAGTTTTTCAGATATTTACAACTGAGATTTTATTAGAACTCAACAAAATCAGTCCTTGTCCATTCCTAGTTTATCAAAGTTCGAAGAAATGATGGTGAGGGACTGCCAGGGAGGGGGCGTGATTTCCAAAATATATAATGAACTGGTTGGTGAATCCTCAGAATCCTCAGTACATAAACTTGAGTCCTGGAGAGAGGACCTACAGGAGAATATCTCCATTGAGGAGTGGGAAAGGGCGTGTATCAAGGCACAAAGACAAACTGTGAACTCACGTTTAAAACTCTTGCAGTACAACTGGTTGGTGCGTTCTTATATGACCCCAGTTAAACTTAAATTTAATAACGACATACCGGATGTTTGCATAAAATGTGACAAGGAGAAGGGCACGATCTTCCATTGTTTGTGGCAATGTTCTCAAATAAAAGAATTTTGGGGAGAAGTGAAACAGTGTATTGAGGAAATTTTAGAGATAAAATTACATTTAGAACCCAAAATGTTTCTATTGGGTATCTATCCAGATAACTGTAGCATAAGAAAGAAGCATAGAATATTTTTAGATATAGGTTTGTTGCTGGCCAAAAGAGTTATTGCTACTTCCTGGAAAGAGGTGGCTAGACCAAGGATAGGTAGATGGCTTTCAGAATTAATAGCAACGCTGCCCTTAAAAAAGATCACGTATGCAATCAGAGGAAAGTTACCCATTTTTGATAGCATCTGGGAGCCCTGTAGTAACTTCCTTGCTAATAAAGACCTATCTCGTTTGGTGGAGATGTCTGGGGACGATCCATAAGTAACATGCAGTTCACTTGGAAAAGGTTTACTAATTCATGTGTAGTGCACACTGGTGAGAACTGTGCATGGTAGGTTTTGTACTTATTCTCTCCATTTAATTATATATATATATTTTTGTTTTTTCTTTCATGTAGCATTTGGTTGATTATTTATTGTATATTTTTGTTTCCTTTGTTTTTAGTTATTCATTTGTATTAGTTATTGATGTTAAGAGGTCATGTTTTGGATAGTCTGATGGACAAGTTCTGTGGGTTGTGGGACAAGAGTTTTTTTTTTTGAGTTTATGTAATGTTATTATGGTTGAAAAAGATATTGTGGGGAAAAAAAGTAAAGTATTTTGTTTTGTGGTTCAAACGAATAAACAAACTATCAGACCGTACCGGACCCCTAAACCTGAGGCTGGGACGCTGGAATCCTCCGCATTAAACACCAGAATGAGATTGTCTAGTAAGTCTGCAAAGCGACGTCAGAAATGTTTCCACGAAAAATAAATACATTTGGGGGAAATACTTTAATGGAAGGTCAAGTACAATTATAATTTAATATAATGCAGTACAATGAATGATGTGTAGGTCTGCCAGTGGTTACACCATGGGCATCTCTGGATTGGTTTAGAAACATGTTCACGGGCAAAAACAATATCAGTATCAGTAGTCAACGTTTGAAGTGGATCAAAACCTTTCATCCAAGTTACACGTGAATTTTGAACAATACACGTTCTTGTTTTAGGACAACTTTGACACTTCAAATGTTGACCATGTTAAATGGCTTTATTGTAGGGTGTAAATGAGGATCCACTCTTGACATTTTAAATTTAACTCAATTGTCTGTAAACTCTTAGTAAACAGTGCAGTGCACTTGACCATGTTTAAAGTTTTCACAGGAAAAATAATCTAAATTGGATTACTTACAAAAATACAAAATCACGTTGTAAGAAGTGATGTTACGCCAGTCACAGGTAGCCTGGTTAAAACCAGACCCTTCTCAGTTGAAACAGACACGATAGCTGATTCGAACGAGTGAGGTTCGACGGCGGCATCCATCTTTGTAATGTAGGCTTCAAAATCCCAGCGCTGTCGTCATCGCGTAAAGCCGCCCCAACGTTTCTGATTGGTGCCGCGATTTGGGCGGACTGGAAATGGGCTTGAATGAGCTCTTTGCCAGACTAACTTTCAGAGCAAATTTAAATTTGCCGGAAGTTGTCTGGGTTTTCCCAGGCTAAGTCACAGGTCCACACAAGAACAACTCCGATACTTTTATAATGTAGACCTGGTGCAGATATATGGACTGGATTTACATGAACTGTTTTCATCAAGCCAAACAGCGGTCACACCGACAGTCAGATTTGACATGTCATAGAACAGTTATGCTCAGGCATTATGCCAAGGCAATAATAGAAAAAAAGCACAATCTTCTGCATGCATCTTGGTGTGCACACCCACAGGAGATCAGGGCTCTGGGCATCTCCTGCTGTTTAATATAAACCCTTTACAATGGTAATTAGTTCCAGTATGTCTTAAGAACTGTTCCCCAGGTGCATATGCAAATATTTGCACTACAAATGAATAATTTGAAAACAAAATACTGGGGTGCTAATTATATATAGAAAAGACTTTCCCAGAATCCATAACACTACCACCATACCTCTTGGTCAAGCACACACACACTCAAGATTTTAATTTCCTATGTTTATTAACAATTACAACAACAAGATCCCCTTACAATTTTACAAAAGAAGAAAACCAACTATAATAAATAAGAATTATTGGGGATCACACCATAGACTGAAGTTTATCTACTCAATTTAAATGCATATCTTTGTACAACCAAATAACTGTCCATACATACAAATAAAAGTGCTATCCCAATCCAAACGCAGAGAGATCCAGAGAGACTTATGTGCATCTACACGGTTCTTCACATACATGAACAAAGGAAAAAGGCCATTTTAATGTCAAATTAAAAGTAATCAATGCAGCCATTTTTTTTTTTTTTTTACAAGCGGTGGTTGTTTGATGAGAAAATTCAAGTAATATTAGCCACTGAAGATTTTGGCCACTGGAAATCAAACTCGTAGACAAGAGCAAGTCCCCCGAGGAAGGCAGAGCGCATCTGGAGGACAGAGGACAGAAGAGCAAGATTAACCCACGGAAGAAGCCACTCACTCACCATCAATGACTGCCACTGCGGGGGTTCGATTCATACATGAAGAACAGGGATTTGTGAAAAGGTTGAGTACATCTCACTAGTGTTGTCAAATATAGATCTTTCGATAAATATCGATACTGATATATCTGAACGGTACCAATACTCATTTCCCGAAGTATCGATACGAGCTCAGCTGTCAGTGTCACTTCTCTCCAAAGGTGCGCTGACCGGCTTTGGTTGATGAACAGCAGTAGTGCTATCTGCTATCCCAGATCTATAAAGAATTGAAAGGTTGGTAACGTAGGGTTTCTTTTGTTGATTGGGTAATGGCGGCCCACCACGGCAAAATTTCTGCCGCCACGGTGTCAGAATATAGGGCTGTACTAAAGCCGTCTATCAGCAGTGATTGTTAAACTGCATGTCGGAGATTAGCATGGACACGTGCTTCACACCGCGAGCGAGCATGTCGGAGATTAGCATGGACACGTGCTTCACACCGCGAGCGAGCATGTCGGAGATTAGCATGGACACGCGCTTCACACCGCGAGCGAGCATGTCGGAGATTAGCATGGACACGCGCTTCACACCGCGAGCGAGCATGTCGGAGATTAGCATGGACACGCGCTTCACACCGCGAGCGAGCATGTCGGAGATTAGCATGGACACGCGCTTAACACCGCGAGCGAGCATGTCGGAGATTAGCATGGACACGCGCTTAACACCGCGAGCGAGCATGTCGGAGATTAGCATGGACACGCGCTTAACACCGCGAGCGAGCATGTCGGAGATTAGCATGGACACGCGCTTCACACCGCGAGCGAGCATGTCGGAGATTAGCATGGACACGCGCTTCACACCGCGAGCGAGCATGTCGGAGATTAGCATGGACACGCGCTTCACACCGCGAGCGAGCATGTCGGAGATTAGCATGGACACGCGCTTCACACCGCGAGCGAGCATGTCGGAGATTAGCATGGACACGCGCTTCACACC